>CAXIWF010000152.1:0-30261 GCA_964036045.1 Eutreptiella sp. 'Long Island Sound 2002' | reverse complement strand
GGGGCAATAAGTCGCAAATCAGGGAACATGGGGGAATTGCGCTTGTAGTCGCAAATAATAGGGAACTTGGGGCAATTGCGCTCAAAATGCTCGGGCATGCCCTTGGTGTAGTCGCTAATAATAGGGAACTTGGGGATAATTGGGAATTTCTTATCTTTTTCAAGGATGAAATTTTGTAAAAAAATGTTGTATTTGGGATAATTAGTGTATTTTTTATAAACTGGTAAAAACTGGGAATTTTTATTTTTTACAAAATTAAAAAGATAGGGTATTTATGAGGTTCCGCCATTATGAAAAAGATAGTAATTATAAAAGTGATTACAGTCGCTAATAATAGGGAACTTGGGAATAATTCAGGAATTTGGCACGATTTCTGGCACTTACGGAAAAAAAAGTCCTCCAGATATTACAGAGGGCATAGGATGATCTTATAACAGGGAACTTGGGAATAATTCAGGAATTTGGCACGATTTCTGGCACTTGGCACGGCACCCACGGAAAAAAAAGTCCTCCAGATATTACAAGAGGGCATAGGATAATAATGTATATCTTATCATCCATAACTCTGAAAATCTGGAGGGGTTTTGGGCTCAGTGCCAGTGTCAGTGCCAAAATCGTACCAGTATTTTTATAATATATTTATTACTGAATAATAATAATAAATATATAAAATATATAATAATAAAAAATATTTTGGCACTATAATAATTTATGGGGGAAAAATCTCTCTTATTTTTTCGGTTTCTCTTTATTTATTTTTCCCCTTTTTTTTTTTAATATTCTCTTCTTGGAGGTCATGAAGAATAAACGGGGGTTGGAACTGTAATAGAAGGCTTAAAAAAGTGTATCCCTCTTTGGTAATGTAATACCGAACACGGGAATAAATTTTGGTAAAGGTATCTTCTTACCAGGTAGATATAATACTCGAAGTATATATAAGCAACAAACTCATCAGAAGTGATTTTTAAATCACCTCTTAATAGTCTTGAAAACTGATCTCGGTGGTATTTACAATACAATTACAGCACTGTTTGAGCTAAAAAGAAAGCGAAACCTCTTTTCGCTCAACACATTCAAGCCAAGCAAAGCAAAGCCAATCAAAGCCTAATCTTCTGTCTCCACATCGAAGCACTGCATTCTTTCATGAACAATACGATGGCTAAGTGAGAACCCCCACAGTCGGCAAAAATAATTATGCACCACGAATATATTTGCATGAAAACAGGCTGAAAATCGACACAACTGTATCTGTGTTATAACAGCCTCAGGCAGTGGCGGCAGCCATAACTAACTACTCACAGGATAGAATGGGTTATGATCGTCTTGTCTGCGGCTTTGCTAATCATGTTTTGCCGAAGTGTGAGCATGGGCGAATCTGAAGTGTTTTAGGTTAAGCACAAGACTATCGCGCTAACCACTCTCTGCTTGACAGGCCCCACAGCAAGTATATTAGATCTATTCATTCAAATATTATTTATGACGAAAACAGTACCAAAGCATAGTAAACGTGAGGAAACGGTGAGATATTCAAATGGATATCAAGCAACAGCAACAATATGTTTGAAAAATATAAAAGGTGCGCTCTACCAAGCAGGGATTGTAAATAGCAGAGAAGTGCAACAAAAAATGATCCCGGTACAATAATGGGTACCAGGAGGAGCAGTCGCGTTGAGTTGAGTTGAGTTACAGGCTCAGCAACCAACTCGGTCAAGCCTCCTGACGGATCCGACCCTCCCTACAAGCACACACTTACATCATCGAAGTCAAAGCCCATATCCTCTTCCTGGCCATCCTTGTCATCCATGGCCATGTCCACAGCTGTCTGATTGATACGCGCGTTAGCCGGCAGCTCTCCGAACGACTGTGGGGTAAAAAAGGAATTGCCATGACCAAAAAAAGCAAAAAAAAAAAGATTAAGATAGGAAAGAAAAGCAAAATGGAATTTTACAAAGAAAGAAAAGGATAAATAGATCCACCATATGAAAGAAGTGTATAGATTTCTAATGCAGCATATGAGGGACACTATTCTCCAAAAAGGTGAGCTATAGATAGGGGTAAACGATTGGAAACTAGTACTATTGCGCCCTTGAATGTGTTCCCAAATTGCTAGTCAAAGGAATGTAATTACCACGTATCCATTCACAGCGTAGCCGGATGGCTAGGTAAAACTCAGTCACGCCATGACTAAGTCAGGTTAAAATATTGTACTTAGTAAGTGTTTACCTGCAGCCCACGTGCTTCCTCAGTGGTGTACTTGTGGATCACGTCAGCCTTGTCCGGCTGGAACTCACGCAAACCAACCAACACGATATCTCCCTTTATAGACCAGGGTTTGGTTTGGTGTGGTAAGGGTGTACACAGGTCATTCCGGGCACAATATAGCATCGCCATTTTGGCACGATGTTGTAAGGAGGAGTGAAGGGGACAAGGAATTAGATTGAAGATAATAGATGTAACGGGGAAGAAATTTGTAAAATACTAGGTTAATAAAGACTGAGGGGAGGAAGTGGTTCAAATCCTGGCAGGAAATGTATGTTAGTAAAAGGGAAAGGTAAAGGGTCGGCCAGGACACGCTTCAACAAGCAGCACCAACACAGTCATTCTTACCGTATTGATCCATACACGCCGCCTCATGGTACCGCGAATAAGTCCAGTGCGTGCTACATCATTCATAGCACTGCAGAGCTAACCGACCGTCGCCCAGCATTCTGAGTACTTGCGCATATTCTACTCATCGATAAAACAGGACACAAAGCAGAGATGGGCACAATATCATATTACAGCGGAAAAACATACCGAAGACATGAGTGAAAGAGAAAGTTAAATTCGATTATTGCTTAGAAGTATTTCTCTCCCTCTTACCTTGTCCATCTTCCTTGAAAATCAGTTCTCGGCGATTTTCGCCTTCGTCCCTCTTCTTACCCTTCTTATAGTTCTTACCACCCTTCCCTGTAGAACGAGACGAAATAAAAAAGATGAAGACACATAAAACTTTTTTTAAAAAATATTGACCACATGTAGGCGTAAATAAATATCCTCGGTCAGAGAGCTTGTTGTTAGTAAATCATCCACGCTGATGCCTAATCATATGACAACTCACCTTTATTTTTCGGCATTGTGCTGGCAGAATAACTTCAATCAGTGGTTGTTTATGTTTCAATGAATCTGTCAGATTCAAACAGTCCCAAAAAAACTTTCAAATCTTATGTCTGCGGAAAAATTCTTACTCCGTGAGATTTCTGGGCGAGAAAGATAAATTTAACCTGTCCCATGCATGAATGAGGCTTTCCAACTTCTTCATCAGACTCTTCTTATCGTAGACTTCTGGACATCCAGGACTTGTGGGCGTTGTCACCTCCACACATTGCTCTTGACCATTTTCAAAACTGTGGGGCAAAGTTGAAATAGTATAGTTAATAAAAGACGTAAAGATATTATAAAATAATATTACTAATGCATAAACATTAGTATTCTATATTGCATAAAAAGGTGATAAAGTTATACTAAGTACAGAACGCCATATTTTAATTAAAGCTCATTCCTAATTATCCTTATCTCATCAAAGCACATAAAATTTGCTTACTGCTGAATAAAATAATTTCGAACGCACTTCAAAAAAATTGACGTTGACGAAACAGCCTCCGAGGTACGGACGGAGCCGTGGCTGTGGTAAACTAAAATTAAAAAAATATAATGTACTTTAATTTTACCGCCGAATCAAGTCATCCCTGCATGATGTTAGATAATATTCTTGTTTCTACCGCATAAGTCTAAGCAATACTCGGGATATATATTTATTTTATCATTGCGTCCGACAACGCTTTCGCATTCACCATCATTTTCAACAGTTTGACAGTGATGCAGTTTTTTTCCATCACGACTATGCTGTTGGCAATGTCGACGGTGTATGGCTTCAATTCTTCTCCTCGATCGTGTTCTGGTAGTTTGATTAGTTTACCGGCCAGGGAGATAATTATGATGAAGGCAGACTCGACCTCCCCGCAAGGAATAGTGCCAGATGCGCCACATGCGATATCTTCCTCTTCTTCCACACGGGATAGCACTCCATCAAATTCTAATTTGCAGTCGTTTGCATCAACTTTAGCTGCCTCTGGCAGTTCGAAAAAGTCTGGTTTCGGGCCATCGAGGAATTTAAAGGCCGTAGGGCACACCGAAATCAAAGAAAACTTGGCACTTCAATCTTTGAATGCACTACAAGGTCTTTCAGAGAACGAGTTTCTGGGTTTGGTAGGTATGGATATGCCCAGTCGCTCTAAGTTTGCAGCAGGAATTGATATGAGCGTGAGAGAAAATAACGCTTTGCGTTTGGCGTATAGACGGTGTGAATATGTGACCCAACTATTTTCGAAGACTTTTTATATGGGCACTTCGCTTATGCCGCCTAAAGCACGGGAGCATGTGTGGGCGATCTACGCCTGGTGCAGGCGTACAGATGACATTGTAGATTCGCCTCGTGCGCTGCTTGATAGAGATACGCTAACTGCAGACCTGCGTGTTTGGGAGGAGCGCCTAGAGGGGATATGGGCTGGGAGACCAAAGGACTTGTTCGACATGGCAATGTGCGACACGGTCAAGGCCTACCCCACGATGAGCATCGAACCGTTTCGAGATATGATTGCCGGTATGGTCATGGATGTCCCAGGGCTTGGCAAAGACCGATACGAGACGTTTGATGATCTATATTTATACTGCTATCGAGTTGCTGGTACAGTTGGACTGATGACGCTACCCGTGTTGGGCGCCGCGACAGAGGACGGCTACACCGAGGAACAGGCCACAGAGCCTGCACTAGCACTAGGCATCGCGCTGCAGCTCACCAACATTCTCCGTGACGTTGGCGAAGACCTCGAGCGCGGGCGTATTTACCTGCCTCAAGAGGAGCTTCGCGCCTTTGGGCTGGCGGAGGAAGATCTCTTCGAGTGCACCGTCACACCGAAGTACAAACAATTCATGAAGTTTCAAATAGAGCGTGCTCGTGATTACTATCGTAAAGCTGCTCAAGGGGTGCCCATGCTGTCTTCCAACGGCAGATTTGCTGTACAGGCTTCACTTGACCTCTACAGTCGAATACTAGATGTTATAGAGCGTAATGACTACGACAATTTCAACAAACGGGCCTTCACTACCAAGTTCGAAAAACTGGCTATATTACCGCAATCTTTTTATAAAGCCAAGTTTGTTGCATCAGCATCCTCATCTTCATCCTCTCCATCCTCCTCTCCATCCCCCTCCTCTTCAGTATCATCCTTATCGCGATAACTATCTGTGTTAAATACTAATATCAGCTCTTATCTTCACCATCAAGGTCAGTACAACAACAGGTCACTGAACGGTACTTATCACTTAAATTTAAAGCGCTATCTGGCGTCAGACCGTTACGTTAAATCTCCGAGTTCTAACGTACTGTAACTGCCAGTGCATGGCATGTTTGCCCTCGGCGGCTACATAAAATAACGTACAGGTAAGTCTTACGTTAGCCGCCGAGGGCAAACGTAAGACACAGTGACTGTGCATTGTTTTCTGAAGCAACTAACTAGGTTGAAAATGAAACGCTCAGTATACGTTTCAACACCCCGGGTGCCGCTGAATGCAAACATGCCATGCAGTGATAGTCACTGGTGACCGATGGAGCATCTCACAGGCGTCGTGCTACAGTAAGTCATGTATCATCAAGAATTTCGTGTATCGCAAACCAGTGAATGTATATTATCATATATTTGCGCTTAATATATAATTTACTCCAGTAATACGTTAATTAAATATTTTTGCATCATTCGAGCTCGAAGGCCAGAACAGCGCAAAAACCGCGCAAAGCGTGCCACCTCTGCGAGTAAGTTTACATGATAACGACCAAAAAAATTCGTCTGATATAAAGTTATATAAGAACTCATTGATTTAATTGCATATGCATTTAAAAATCATTCGCAGTGCATGCACCACGCTTTGCGCAAAAGTGAATCAAATCAATCGATGCCAGCTGCTTTTCTTTCTAAACCCACAAACATCATCCTTCAACAACTTTGTATATACTCATAACATCTATGAGTATATCGACCAATTGCCTCTTTCTTGAAAGATTTGCTACCAAATAGATACTATAACCTGTAATGGCATCCGTCAAGTCTGACAGTGAAGCTGAGTTAGCGCAAAAATATGGTACGGTCGGTATTTGCTTTATTTTGCGGATGTATGGGATCTGCTATATCAAAAACCAGAACCGAGCCTTCAAGCCTTAAAGCCGCCTCTAATCAATGACTAATATCTCATTTATCTATCTGTATTCTTGGTATTACGGTGCCCCTGTTTGCATCACCTCCTCCCTTGGCTGCTTAACGTGGCACACCGATCTCCAAATGCTTAACAATACCTTATCCCAGAGGATGTGAAGCATGTCGTGGACCGGGCGACCAAAGCGTCCCTGCTCGCTGCCGACTGGGACGCCAATCTGGCATGCGTCGAGCTTATTAGTCGGATTGAAAGCGCTAAATTGTAAGACACACGTTCTTTATAGGATTATGTGAATTATGACTTTTATCTCTTTTCCTCCTTAGACATTGAAATGTTCGTTGAATAACCATACGATATTTACATACACTTTTTTTGCAACCTGATGTACAGACTAAAAAGTATAACACAGCTATTTGTCAGACGACTACGCAGTTCCGACTCTAATGTCGTGATTTTGACAATCTACCTTCTCGAGTCTCTGATTAGCAACTGTGGGCAGCCCTTACTCCGGGAGGTGAATGAAGACTATTTCATGGCAGAGATGGGCGCACTGGCCAGGTCCAGGAATGGTAAATCATCTCCGAAGGATAGAGAAGTTCTTCGGGTGTGCTTGGACCTGCTTAAACTATGGTCAAATGCTTTTCAGAGTCAAAATCAACAATATCCCAATATCGTTAATTTGTACACGATTTTGGAAATTGAAGGGGTACAATATCCGCACAATCTGAAGGAAGATCCAACTTCACCTTTTATCCAAAGAAGCTCGAGCGGGCACCGTATTCGCTCCCATAATCGGTCGCTGCATTTCCAGCCGCATTACCAGCAACAGACGCGTGCTAGCAGCAACCACTATAATAATCATAATAGCAATGGCGAAGTAATTGTGGCTGACCGTAGCAGTGTTCGAGATCGAGACTATCGCTCAGACCGCGAACGAGACTATAGGGGCAGTCGGCGAGATGTGGTAGTCTCGTCAGGGGGCCGGGTTGCTAACTATAGAAAAGACGATACAATGCGCCAGCAGATGATCTCTGAAACTCGTTTAGAACGAGAGGTATCCGGGCACTACAGCGGGGGCCAGCGCAGTTCCAATCGCCATAGCCGCGAAAGCAGGGGCAGCGGTGGACGCAACCGCCACTCTAGGGATGATCCACTGGAGTTACGGCGAAAAGGTTTGCAACCAACCTCTGCCGCTGTTGCAAGTGGTGACGATGAGTATGACGATGAGTATAGCAGCACAGATGACTATGTATCTGACGGCGGAGAGTCTGACATAAGTAGCGTCACATTCGACGACCGATCTCTAGTACCGCCCAAGCTAGAGCCGCAACGACCGCAAACTCACCTACATCACCTATACGATGGTCGATCTGCACGCCATCGCACCGGAGGAGGGGGAGGGGGAGGCGGGGCAGCATACACTCAGCAGAAGCAGCAGCAGCATATGTCCACCTTGCAAATGCAAGAGGAGCAACTGTCTAGACATAATAAACGTCGTAAGGAGCAGCAGGAGCGTGAGAAGCAGGCGCAGATCCAGCAGCAACTCGTTCTGGAGGCGCAACAAGCGGAGAAACAACGTGCACAAGCAGAACAGAAGCAACAGGAGCATGCGCTTGAAATAAAGCGTTCACAGTCACAGTCAGAGTCACAGTCTCGTACAGAGTCACATGCACTTGCACATCAGCAACAATACCATCAACAGCCGCAGCAGTCGCCGCATCCGATTACCAGAGCCATCTCTGCAGGAGGTGCAGGTGGGACCACGCCTCGTAATGGCCGGGTAGACTCTCCCTATCAGCTGGGTGGTCGGAGGAGCTCCGCCACGGGCAGCAGCAGTAACGCCGCGAGCCGCATAGTCTCACCCAGCCGCATAGTCTCACCCACACGGCGCCCCACCGCAGTCACAGAGCGCACCAAGACATATGCGTTCCCCTCCGCTCCCACAGGCACTGCAGCACTGCTTCCAGATGGGGCCGATGGTTCGGGACCCGCGGAGGAATGGGGCGATGTCGAGCCGCTAGGAACCACTTCAAGGGGTTCTACCCCCCGAGGAACGCCCCGCGATAACCCCCGAACGAGCGGGGGCGGGGGTGGGGGTTCCACCCCCCGAGGAACGCCACGCAGCCACTCCCGGCCTGAGGTACCGATAGCAGTCACCATTCCAGGCGGAGTGGCTGCGGCAATGCCCATGGCCAGATCCCCCTCTACTGGCGGCACGGGAAGGCGACGACAGGGCCCTTCAGAAGAGTCGCACGGCCCCCCTCCCATGTCCCCTAAAAGGGGCCCGATGGCAGGCTCTCCTTCTCATGTGCCTGTTAAGCGGAGCAGTAAGACAGGCCCTGCTGCCACCGCCACCGCCACTGCTGCTGCCGATGCGGTTACCACTACTACTACAGCAGGGCATGTGCATAGTGACGGCAATGGAAGGGGCAGTGATACAGGTGGGGGCCAGGAAAGAGGTCGGGTGGGCCGGGTAGGATCCGCTGCTGGATTGGCTAAAGGCAGCGGTGGTGATAGCGGCAGCGGCAGCCATCAGCAGGATCGACGGGCAGAGTCTGCAGACCGTACCACGCACCGAATGGCGGGTGCTCGCAGCAGAAGCAGCTCCCGCCATGGCCAGGGTCAAGAAGGTGAGCTAGACCACGTGGGGCAGAGCAACTGTCGCAATTCCGGCACGGGTGGTGGTGCTGCACTGGAGGATGTCCCACTCATGGACGGGGAGTGTGTCGCTGACGTCTACGTCGATAATTACCCCGAAAAGGATATACTCCCTGGGGGCAAAGCCTTCCAGGACATAAATCCCTATATATCTGCCCCTTCTGAACACAATAGTCTGAGTCTACGTTCCAAAGGGAGCCAGCAGTGGGGTGGCGAAAACACAGTGGGAACGTCGATGAAGACCCAATTGCCGCTTCCTGCTGGTGGTGCTGGTGGTGGTGGTGGTAGTTCTCACTCACCCAATCGCTCCTCTTCGAGCGCCCAGAATGGACCCGTTGCTCCCGGGATATCCAAGCACGAGAGCTATTCCTATGGCTTTCAACTCCAGTCACAATCCGAGGCACAATCCCGATCGCCCTCGCGAGCGCAATCCCAACACAGTGGTGGCTTCAATATGGTCGACAACCCGCTCAGCCCTCGCAGCCAGTCTGCAAGAGATCTTGGCGTGAGTAAGACGGCCAGTTTCTATTCAGAGAACACGGGCGAGGCAAACAATTTTCACACCAACTTCAGCAACGCTACCTCTGCAGCAGCTGTAGCTGGAGATAGTTTCACCGCGAAAAGCGGAACAGGCCGAGGCGAGGGCGGAGGTATTTCGCGAGGCATATACGAAATAATGGAAATTAAAAAGATTGGCGAACCCCCCAAGGATGCATCACTTCTACGCAGTCTGTCTTTCAAAACCAATGACGATGGTGCTGAAGGCGATGCGTGCGAGGAAAAGGAAGATCGACATCTTCAGCAGCAAGAACGACATCCCCGGCCCCGGCCTAATGGCATTGCAGGAACGTCAGGACGTAGGCACGGTGAGGAGGAGAAGGAGGAGGGGCGACCGACATCGAAGGTTTCCACCACGGCACAGCGAGGCAGTGGCCAAGGTCTGCCTGGCTTACCTCAACCTGCTCCGGCAGTGCTAGCTGCTGCTTCAGTAGCAAAACAACGCCGCTCTCAGCAAAGTGAAGAAAGCAGTCCAAATAGTGCTAGTAGAGCGCATTATGCAGCAGTGGACCATCAGCAGAAGTCCTTGGCATTTGCACCAGCCACTGCTGCCCATCAAGCCACTCAAGAGAGTCCTCACGAAAATACCAGCGAGTATAAAGACTATATGACAGATAGTCTGGATGGAGGTGTGGCTGTACACTTGCGCTCCAGTGCATCTGATGTTGAACATGCAAGTTATCACCATGGTGACGACTCTTCCGATCGTGCTAACCGCAAACATCTGATGCAGCAACAACAGCAACATCCACAGGAAATTAACAGGAGTTCACGGGATAGTGGTGATGGCAGCAGAATGTCTTCTGTGGCCGCAACACGAGCTCGATTTGAGTCCTCACCGTACAAGACGGGAGCTGCTGCAAGCGGTATTCCTATTCGACGCGGTTCCAACTCCACTGAGCACTCAGCTTCTGTATCCGCCACTGCGACGGCAACCCCTCCTACCGCTAAGGGCAGTACCTTTTCCTCTGACCGCCGTCTTGTCTTGAAGCAGCTGCCCGAACAGAAGGAACAGCAACATCAACCAAGCCAATACCAAAAGGTTGCGTATTCGCACTCGGAAGACTCTGCACCTGGGGTTGGGGCAGGGAATGATGCAGAGATTGAGGCAGGGATTGAGGCAGGGATTGAGGCAGGGGCGGGGGCAAGGGCCGCACACACAGCATGTGAAACTGGAAGTGGGAAGGCGAGTGCAGTGCGCATGGGCGTGAACAAGAGCTACTCCGTACGCGATCGGGTACTTAGCCTGGAGAGACGCGCAGGCGCCTCCACTCCAGGCGGCAAGTCAGCGGGGGTCGGGGAAGGTAGTGTGGGCGGCGGCTCGGTGCGTCAGGTTGACTCGAGTGACGCATCTGTTGAGAGCAGATCGCGCTCTACATCCGGTAAACTGCCAGTGCGAACAAGTCAGCAGATTCCATTCTCTCCAACGACGCCGCAGACATCCTCGTCAATTGCTGCCGTAGTCTGCACTACAGACTCTGCTCCTGGTAGTGCAGTGGCAAACTCCAGTCCTGCTTCCACCAAGCATCAAAATAACTGGCGAAGGCAGAAACAGCAGGGCGAAACAGCGGCAGCAGAATATTCCATTGATACTCGATACGCTAACCTCGGTGGTATTGCAACTCCTGTCAGCCCCTTCGCTCGCCCAGAGGAGTCAGCAGCCGCAGCAGCCGCAGCAGCCGCAAAGCCTGACAGGAGTTGCAACTCCTGCGGCTCCTGTCAACGCCCTGAGAAAGCCCCGCCGCAGCAGCCGCAGGGTCAGCAGCAACAAGTTCAGCAACAGCTACATTCGCCATCAAGGATTCCACATTTTACAGGCGACACCAGCGCCAGTGCCACTGCTGGTGGTGGTGGTGGTGGAGGAGCAAGTACACGAGTAGAGGGTGCTACAACTGCTGCAGCAGTTGCAGCCGCCGTCTGCACAACGCCTTCAAGTAAGGGACAAGGCCAAGGAAGACTGCGCCGCCGCTGCAACAGCTTTGGCTCCACCTGGGATCTCAGCGACCTCATTGTTGCTGCGGAGGCTGCCACGCTCGCTGGGCGACAGTTACTGTCTACTCTGGCTGCCAAGCAAAAGTCACCTACCATTGCAGGCACCAACCGCAGTAGATTCGGTTGGCAACCTCAGCGCAACAGCATCAGCGGTAGTGGGGGTGGTAGGGGTGCAACTGGTGTTCCGCTTGAAGGCTCTACCACTGAGAGCCCCTCGCCGCATTCACGATCCGAACAGAGAAAAACCTTTGTACTGTCGCACGTCAACATGCATTTGTTGCGTCATAAAAGTTCCATCGCTGCTGCTTCTGGTGCTGGTGCTGGTGCTGGTTATCAAACTAAAGCTGGTGATGACAATTTTGGCATTGACGAGGCTGTGAATGTGACGAACGTTGCTGACGTTGACCTGGACGAGGCGGCAGATGTCACCTCCATCGCTTCGCTCGACCGTCGCGGCCCGCTCCTCAGCGCTCCCGCAGCACATGCCATGCGTACCTACACCGCGGCGGCGGCGGCGGCGGCGGCGGTGGCGGTGGCGACCGCTACTGCTGGAGATGCAGCTGTACTGGACGTACCCTCAATGCAGCGACGTCGGACCTCTTATCACCTCCTAGAACAGCAGCAGTTCTACGATCCGTTCTATCGCAATGGACGCCGCTCCGCTAGTAATCTTGATCTTTTAGACGCTACCGTCGCTAAAGATTCGGATTATTACCACTGTGAAAGTAATGACGATTCGGTTGGGTACGATGCGCCTGACTTGCTTCTCGTTCCGCTTGGCAGCAAGATTAAACGGTGCGCCAGTGCAGTGCCTACGGATGTCCTCGCAACGCTCATGACGCCTTCTAATACTGCTACGACTATCACCACCGCTGCCGCTGCCGCTGCTGCTACTACTCTGCAGGGGGGTGATGATAATGCCTTAACTTCTTCGCCTCATTCTCCCTGGTCTATGTTGCCACGGACACTCGCTGAGTCAAAAATAAGACTTGCAGCAATGAAAATCGACATAGACGCTAGCCCTAAAAATCGAAGCTTTTATGGTAAATTTGGAGCATTTGAACGTTCTCCTGTGGCTTGTTCTGGCGCTGATGATAAACAACAGCAGCCCCAGGAGCAGCCCCAGGAGCAGCCCCAGGAGCAGCCCCAGGAGCACAACTTGCATGGATCTGTCTTCTTTGCTGATCCTCATAAGCCACTCTTTTCCGACCGATATAAGTATGATGTTGCTCCACACTCAAATCCTTCCCCTCAAGTGACATCATCAACTGTTGCATCCAGCTACAGCCACAGTAGCAGCTGCGCGCACATCGACCAGCAAGCCACGCAACGGCTTGACACTACCACCACAGCCAGTGGCAGCTTCGTCAGATTGGGCGCGGACGGGGGAAGGGGCAGGAGCGGGTGTGTGGAAATCAATAGCACGCCGTCTCCTGCCGCCGGTGCGGGTGTCGAGCGCGCCTCTAGCAACGACAGTGGCTACTTCCCGAGTCAGAGTCACAGCGAGAGCCATAGCCATAGCCAGAGCATCAGCAGAAGCAAGAGCCAAAGTCAAAGTCAGGGCCAGCCCTTAGTGGATTATGATGTCGATCAGATTATCATGCGATCTTACAGTAGTGGCAGTGGCAGGTGGCATGCCTCGCCTGCTGAAGGGACTGGTGCGGTTGCGACCAGTGACGCTGCTCAGGGGGGCCACGCCCGGCCCCACGGTACATCCTTGGTCCACAGCGGGTCTGGCAAAGTACTAACAGCCTCCCGAACATCCTTGACACTCACTACTGCAGCAAACACCTATGAGAAGGTGGAGGAGCTTCGGCGGGAGCAGGAACGCGCTGAAGCCTCCGCTGCATCCTTGACGCTCACTACTCCAGCCACTTCCACCACGGTTACCACGAGAGAGCACAGGCAGATGGAATCACCAGTATCCGCTGCTCGCGCTGATCGCACTGCTCTACGGCCACAGGAGTCTGAGTCCACTCTGCGTTCCTCGGTACCCTCTTCAGCAGGAGGTGCGTCCGACCCTGACTCCGCTCTTCAGACGGCCATGCAGCTGCTGCAGACGGTGATGGTGTCCATGCAGCCCACCATCGCCGCCGACCATCAGCCCGCGCAACTACAACAACAGCAGCAGCAACATCCCCAACAACAAGGGGGAGAAAAAAACCGAGATAGCACGGCAGTTATACCCGCTGGCCGTGGCGATGTAGATGCCCAATTGCAGTCTGAATCACTTCTGCAATCGGCGGTCAACCTGCTAAAGCAAGCAGCTGCCGCGCGTGGTGTCACGGTCAGCAGCTTAGGTGATGCCGCCGGCAGCGCAGGGGATGCCGGGTCTCTGCCGTCCTGTGTGGTCTCTCCTTCAGCTGCCAGTCCACGCAGTCCCGTCAGACACCATTCCAACAGCGATGCTAGTCTAGCAGCTGCTAGAGCCCTGATTGCTACCATCACAGCTGCCGGGACCGCATCCACACAGCCGGGACCACCGGGAGTCACAGAGGCAGATACAGGTGCCGGGGCAGGTATTGCTACTGTTGATCATGACAGTCCCTTAGCTCTTTTGCCTCCATCGAACATAGCCGCAGCTGCCCCGACGTCTAGTAATAGACATGCCACTGATGAGAGCCTACGTCGAGACTTAGGCGGTAGCGCCACCACTGAGTCGGAGGGCAGTCAGAGTGACCGTGGGGGTCGGGTCACGTGGCATCCGGCACACTTGGCACCATCCTCTCCGCACATCTCAGTGACTGGTCCCGAGACCCCACTGGGACTGACCGGACATCAAGATTCCCGACACGTCAGCAACAGCAGTAGCCGCAGTCGCAGTCGGCCCCCTGTCGCCAATAGCAGCAGCTACCGTCAGCATGTCGGTGTGGGTGTTCCCATGGCTTTCGCAATCGACAGCCAGGATAATATCCCACTTTCCCGCGAGCAGAAGTTCCTAGCCGAGCAAATGTTCAGACCGCCTTCAGAAGAGTCGGAATCCACATATCAATCCCAACAACAACAGCAGCAGCCGATGGAAACGGCTGGTGCTGCTGGTGGCGGTGGTGGCAGTGATATTGACCGCTTGGGCAGTGGAAGCCGCACCGGTCACTTGGGAATCGCTGGCGGGATGTCGTCATCCGGCGCGGGCAGTGGCTCGTCCAAGAATAAACCTACTGGGTCAGAGTACGACTATAACGTGCTTGGAAGCAGTAGAGACCGAGTTCCGAGCTACGATAACTTCAGCGCGGGGAATCCTATGATTAGCGCTGGATCTGCCCCTGCTGTGGGTCCGCTGCAAGCTCCGGTCATCAGTAGGGCGGGAGGTTACAATGACTATAACCACGGCTATGCCAATAGCACCTCTACTAATCGACACCAGCAGCAGCACCAGCAGCAGCAGTATCCCCATCACAGCGGCGCAGTGCAGTCGAGAACCACCAGCAGCGGCATCGTCACCTCCAACGAGTCTTACGCCCGCTCTACTCCTCCTCGGGCAGCCGCCGCCCCTGCTGCTGTTGCTGTGACATCCTACACGGCTGCCGCCGCCTCCGCTGCCTCTGCCGCCGCACTGCACGCCTCCCTGACTCAGCGCGCCCAATACGATGAAGAGACAAATAGTTCTGAGTCTTTTGACGATAACATCGTGGTCAGCTATGAAGAGCTCAATGAAGAGGACTTCTTCTTGCCGGAGAACCACCCCACGCGTTTGCTCCGATCCGCCAGTCGGGAAGCAAGAGGTCTGAACAGTGCGCGCAGCATGCAGAGCTTCAACAGTCTCGGGCAGAAGATACGCCAGCGCCGTGGTAGTAGCGATGGAATGCCCACCCCTAATACTGCTCGCTCTACACCTAATGCCAGTCATCTCTATGCGAGCGGCACGTACAGTCGAAACCACAGTGTTGAGTTTGGCCGCAGTTATAGTAACGACAGTCGCGGCGATGTGGGGTCTTCCAAACTGGGTCAACAGAACGTCAGCAGGGGCAGTCGCGCCGGAGGTGGAAGTGGAGGGGGTGGTAGTGGCAGTGGCAGATTGAGTTGGTCACAGGCAGAGGGGGGAGCAGCCGTGCAAGGGGGTGCCACCCATCATGGTCAGCGTCGGCAAGAGCTAGACGAAGCAGAGCTATATGGTGGCTTGTCGCCTCGAGAGTACCAGCAACAGTTGAGTGGCAGCGGAGTGGCAAGAACAGCTTTTTGAAGCGACGCACCAGTTCGCACGGTCGAAGCTTCAGAGACAGTAGGGAGCAAGAGCGAGAGAGCGATAAGGAGCGTGTCCGCACACCTCGTGGGGGGAAGGAGGGACGCTCCAGTCGAGCACACACCCCTCGCGAGCGGGGCAATGGAAGCTTTCGCCACACACCCTGCGATTATGACCGAGACCGAGACCGAGACCGAGACTATGACCGCCTGCGAGAGGGAGACCGAGACTATGACCGCGTAAGAGATGGAGAAGATGCCCATCCGCCAGACACCGGTAGATCATCTGCATACAGCCATTCACATGACCGGGTGCGCGAACGGGGCGGCTCGCGTAATCGCTCCCACAGCAGCCGGACGAAGATTACTGGGCCTGAAAGCCGTCCCGCACCTCACCTGGACTACGCGGAGAGTCACAACCGGGAGCGGGACTTTGATCGGGAAAAAGACCGGGACCATTCTCGGCGTGACCAGCCTGTAGAGAATGATAGCAGGGGTAAAGACCGGGGCGGGGGACCGGGGTGAGAGGAGCGACAGTGAGCGCCGATATGAGGGGCGGCATACACCGCGCGACCCTAGGGATCCAAGGGATGCAAAAGACCCTAGGGACGCCAATAGGGACCGTGATGACAGTCGCAGTACACCTAGAGATGACCGTGAGCCGCGTCGGAATGCGACTAGAGAGTCTCCTCGCGATAGAGGCTATGATCGTGACCGTGACCGTGACCGTGAGAGGGGATATGGGCGTAAATCAGGAAGCACACCTCGTGACACACCTCGTGACACACCTCGTGACACACCTCGTGAGAAGGACAGGGACAAGGAAAGGGACATGGATCGAGAAAAGGGTTCAGATCGGCGTAGTGATCGACACGGTGTGAAGCCTTCTCGCAGTGCACGGGAGCTGCTGCCTCAGCGGGCGCATGTGTCACGGTCCGACTCAGCTCCCTACGGACAGCAACCATTGTCGGCACGGGAGCTGCTGCCTCAGCGGGCGCATGTGTCACGGTCCGACTCAGCTCCCTACGGACAGCAACCATTGTCGGCACGGGAGCTGCTGCCTCAGCGGGCGCATGTGTCACGGTCCGACTCAGCTCCCTACGGACAGCAACCATTGTCGGCCCGGGAATCTTCGCGTGATGATTACCAGCAGCAGCAGCAGCAGTCCTCTCACAGGCGGCAGCAGCATCATCCGCGCGACTATCTCAGAGGACACTATCGTGCTGGGAGCAGGGACAGAAGCAGGGACAGGAGCAGGGACAGAGATAGAAGCAGAGAGCAAGATGGCGACGCAGATATGCAGCGGGATCATTCTAGAGAAAGTGATAACCATAGCCGTGCTAGTCGTCATTCTCACAACAGCCTGTCCCGTCGTACCTCCGCCGCAGCGCGAGCCGCAATGGTTCTAAAACAGAACTCAGACGACACCGACAGCTACCGCGACAGCGCTCGTTTCGAGGAGCTCTACTATAACACTCCTCGTTCTGCCTCCGGTACTGCTCCGCTTGGAACTCTATCAAGTGGTGGCGGCGCTGGTTTGGGGGTTGGTAGTGGAAGTGCAAGTTTTGGGGGTGGGGGTAGTGGGGGTGGGCTCACCCCGATTGCTGCTTCGTCTACCCCTTTAACTGCAGTAGGGGCGCGGGCACCAGAAACGCCCAATGCGCTTGATGGTGGTGGGAGCTACCCTAACCGACCTAAGCAGGGGTCTTATCACCACCACCATCCTCAGGGAACACACCCGCCCTCGGCATACAGCAGCGCTGCGGGAGCTTCGTCGACGGCAGAGCGTAGTAGCAGCAGCTACGGCCACACGTCGCGCCACGCGAGCAGTAGCACCAACTACTCTGAAGCATATCTCCAACCCAACGGGAGCCACCTGAGGGACCGGATCCCTGCCAGTAACAGTCGATATGCGCCGGAGCAGCCGTGGATATGTGCAGTGTGTACCTGCAAGAACCCTGCCACGTACTTGACGTGCGATGCTTGTGGGATCATCAAAAGCCCGAGACCTGCACCGGTCTAAAGTCCCGAGACCTGCACTGACTGACTGGCTAGCTGACTTCCGTCGGCATAGTTGGACAACCAAACTCAAGGAAAAAATAAATAATTACTGTGACTGGTAAAATCAAATTATGTGATTTTGATCATGCTATAATAGTTTTGCATTTGAACCCCAACAGAGTACAGATAGACAATCGCGTTGTTTCTATTCAAGAAGGTTGGTCTTTTTCGGTTTTAACTCTTGCATGTTATCATGGCATAATCGACACCAAACGACCGCCACAAGCATCGACATGAAAGTTACGGCAGTGTAAAGCTGCTGTTGACCCTCATCATCAAACCCCTCTGACAGCTTGCTTGATCCCACTGGAATCTGATGCCTTCAGTATAAGTCAGTCCTTCGGTTGTTTTTTGCCTTGCTGATTATAGACTGCTGCATTTAAACTTACTCCTCAGCGCTTGTTGCCTCTGTATGTAAACAAGTTGATTACCCCTATATTCCGTCCTTTAAAGTTTTTTCTTCTTGCAATTGCACTGGATTCGATTACCGCTTGCTGTTGGTGCCGCAAGAACTTGAATGAACACAATGCGCATGTAAAAACTGTCAATTGTAGCTCTATAAAACGGGCTCTTGCTAATGCTAAAGTTACACTCTGCAGAGCAACCACAGCCACATAGAGACCCGCCGCGGCACAGAGTAAAATAACTGTTGGGTCGCACGAGGCAGGCAGTGATGGGGCGCGGGGGGGGGGGGGGTCTCTATGTGGATGGATGAAGAATAATGCACTCACGGCAATTGCATTCTAAATCTATCAAAAGGAAGAAACGTAAAGTAAAATGACTCAGCGTATCACGGGTAACACCGGTACCGACTGTACTGAACCTCGCAGTAAACAACCAAAATAGCGTGATATGATGTGATATGAATAGTAAGGCCGTACTTTCTCGAGAAGTGTAGCTAGCTAATAGAATCACGACAACTTCTCTCCTCGCAGCCCGGCCGTACCAATTCTCAATCCATGATAAGGAGAATGCTTCAACCGATTATCAACACCCTGCTGCTATCGGAATATGATTTGAAATGTGATATTCGGATGTAGGGGCAATTTAGTCAAGTCCTGCAGCAGCAAGTCTGCTTTTCAGCTCAGCGTTCTCTCGCTCAAGCCTTAGTACCTCTGCATACGAGAGATGGGGTATATCGTCGTCGTCACGCGTGTCCTAGTGCGGTGCGGCAGTTCCCACTCAAATTCCAACTCCAGCTCCTCATCCTTCTCCAGCGTCGCCGCTTCGGGAACTGCTTCCAGAAGTGGTCTGCCGGGCAGAGGGCGGCGCTAGGGACGCGGGGGGTAGCTTGACGAATGGGGAGAGCGGCGGCTGAGCAGATGTATTGAAAGTATTAGTTCTGCTGCTGTTGTGGGAATGGGGAGCATGTCCGTGGTTCCGGCAGTTCTCTTTGCCCCTCCCCTCGTCCCGATGCACCATCGCAGCAGGAGCCGCAATCGCACAGGCTTCACGTCTAGTGTAGTAGCGATCATCTGGTGAGCGGCCGGTATGAGCTGCATTTCCACAGGCTAGATGGCTGGGGGAGCCACACTGACTCATTGGACCGTGGTCTCCACCCCTACCACTACCACTACTGAAGCCCCCTGCATTGCTGCTACTGCATGCACTCGTGGATCGCTGTCGGAAGAGTTCAAAGTCATCAGGCTCAGGTCCGCTTTGGTCACCACCACTTCCTCCGGCTCTACCAGCATCGAAGCTAGAAAAGGTATCACCGAAAGTGTAGCTTTGCGAATGCGCCTTGCAATTGCTGCCCAGTATCCCCTTTCCCGCTGTAGATCCAACTGCAGCTCCAGCTCCAGCTGGGGAGGTAGTGTCTAGGCACAGACCGAATATGTTGCCTCCTGCAGAGCATAGAGAGGGGTGAGACTGACTTTTCCTTGCCGGCGATGCTCCAGTCTCATCACCAGCCTCACCCCTGCCACAACCACCACCACCACTACTACCATCCTTCCACGAGGTGTTGCGCCCTGAGGTGGCGGACCCTATGGGCATTGACACTATGGGCAAGGGTACCTCCAGGGAAGAAGAGGTACGATAGTAATGGAAGGTGCGGCGCTTTTGGTTGGCGTTGCTCGGACAGTTCGCTTCCAGAAGAGAGCTGCACAGTGCACTGGCACTCGGGCGTTTCCACGGGTTAGGGTGCACCATTCGGCGAAGTATCCGCACCAGTGCCGGGCTGTAGTGCCTACAAAGGGTGGGGCTGAGCTTACCATCCCTACGCACAGACGAAAAATGAATATATAAGTCAGTGAGCGATACACCTCATATATGAAAAAATGCGAATGCGGGCGGATTTTGCATGTCAACAACTACCTATTCGACTATCATAATATTTCAAACATGCAGAATGGGGGGATAATATTGTTTTGTTTTAACTCACCTAATGTCGTGCCATTCCTGCATTCCTTGGTCTCCAGAACAGCCCAGCGGTCTCCCAAGGCACAGTTCATACACGCTTGCCCCAAGTGAAAATATATCAGCCTTTGTCACCACCAGGTCTCTGAGCCTTGCTCGGTCTAAAGGTGGAGCAGTGGGAGCATTTGATGTTGCTGACGTGGTGCATACATAACTCGGCTGCAGCTTTACTTGGTGTGCGCACCGCTTCCGGTGCAAGGAGACCGGATTGCGGATGCGTAGCCCATCTAACTCACCGCCATCACCAGTCACAGAGCCGGGACTGTGGAATTTGTTGTCAGATTTACTGCCACTCTGCATGCTGCTGCTGCGGTAGGGCTGAGTTGTATTCGCACTTGCGCTTGCGCCTGCGGAAACATTCGAAGGGCTGCCTCCGGATCCCCCGCAGATAACCTCTACTTCCTCCTCTACTTCCTCACCATCATCTTCATCGTCATTGTCGTTGCGGTCGTCGTCCATTATCACATCGCCACCAAGTGGACCCCCCGCAGCAGCAGCAGCAGCAGCAGCAGAAACAGAAGCAGCAGTAGAGGAAGAAGCATCAGGGATCTCCCAGGAGTCAAAGTCGCAGTATGCGTTGAGAAGCTCTCTGGCGCAGTACCGGGTCTCTCCCTCCGTGATGAGATTGCGCTCGCTCACCAGGCAGCAGTGCCCTAGATCTGCTACTCGGAGCAGGTATCGGCGATCCAGCAACAGCTGCTCTACTTCGCTGCGGATATCATACAACTCTTGAACGAGGTGTAGCTGCTGTTGAAGATGGTACTGCGAAAGCTGTGGCGGCAACGGGGGCTGCCGCTGTTGCTGGGTGTGAATATCAGCAAACTCAGGCCGTGGTCGTACCTGGAATTCATCCGAAGTTTCTCCTGAGGCACCCGCTGACATTGTTATGTTACCACCTTGCTCACCGAGGGGAGCAGCGCTGACAATCTTGGCGAAGAGCGAGTCGGTGCTATCGCTTCGGTGGCTTCGCGTGTGTACACCCCCTTCAGCAAAGTCACAACTACCGCTCGCATTAGAGAAGTTCCAGGTGGCAGCAGCTGCGGCGGCGTCAGCACTCATAGAGGCTAGACCGGGGCTGCCATGGCGGTCCCCAATCGACGTACGGCGAAGTAAAGACTCCACAGCAGAGGTGCTGCCAACCCGACGAATCTCCTGCTCATCTTTAGGCTCTTGCCGTGGGTTAATGAACTGCTTGTTCTGCTGCTGTTGCAGCTGGTCTGCTTGTTTAGTGGTGGCGTGGGTGGCAGCAGTGGTGGTAGTGGTGGTAGTGGTGGTGGTGGCGGCAGTGGCAGCAGCTGCAGCTGCAGCACTGAGGCGTGGAGTCTTAAGAGAGTAAAAAGGAGGCGCACCATCACTACTTCCTATTCCACCTGAGCCCGGCACAGTAGGAGCAGCAGTGGCAGCAGCAGCTGTTGTGGTGTAGGTAGATGATTGCGATTGCAGTAGCAGCGATGGACACGCGCCGGTCACACCCATCACAAGCAGCTGCGGGTCTCTACTCTCAGCGACCATGCGCCCAGGGAGGTACTCAGAGGCAGTGGTGAGCAACAAGTTGGCTGGTCGAAGATCTAGATGCACCATATCTAGACAACATTACAAAGCAAAAACGAAGAAAACGAATAGTAGCATTGAATAAAAAAGAATGAATAAATAAGAATGATAAATAAATAAATGATGAGTGATGAATAATTGAAACAATGGAATAAAAAATCGGTAAAAACATCTTGTTTTATAACAAAAGAAGCTGAGCTCCTCGGTTGTATTTAATAATTTACCTCGCGCATGCATAAAGCTTAATGCCGATGCTACATCGTACAGGATGAGCCAAGCTAGGTCCTCTTTGATACCGTGCGCTTGAAAAGGCGCAGGCATGCTAGCAGACCCCCCAATGGATTGCTGCTGTTGCTGCTGTTGCTGCTGTTGCTGCTGGGCGTAGATATCAAGCAGTGCGTCGGGGCGATCTCGGGACGTCTCGGGCTGCGTCGAGTAGGAGAAATGACTACCATCTCCTACATCGACATCGTCAGCACAGGATAACGGAGCACCATACTGCACTTGCTGTGGCTGCGACCAATATGAAGATTCGTCTTGAGTGAAGGGCAAGCTCGAACCCTCCGTCTGCGTTCGGTAAAGCATATCTGAGCCGGAAGCGTCAGTTGCTATGCGGAATAGACCCGTGGGATTTGAGTTTGAATCACCATCACTGTAGGTGCTTGATGCCGACGAACCTCCAGGGGGAGCAGAGCTGGAAACAGAATCGCTACGGAAAAGGCCTCGACTACGGCCACTTTTCCGTGCTGGTGCTGGTGCTAGTGCGGCAGCAGCATTTCCGTCGATAGATGGCATGATCATGTTGCCATCACTGTCACAGATCGATGCATATGATGTGCTACGACCCCGCTCAGGACTACGATCATCACCGCTGCCAGCAGCCCCACAGCTGCTGGCATTACCATTGACGAGTTCACCACCAGCCCACACCCTAGGCTCATCCATTGACCCAGACTGCTGCAGATGCTGGTTCTGGTTACCTTGGAGAGAACGCCTCCGCTTCTGTACAGCAAGCCATGCCGACGATATAATAGACTGTGTAGTGCCATGTCCTGCTCTAGGTAAAGATTTAAGCACCAGATCATCCAAAGAGCCCAGATGGCACAATTCAGTCTGAATATACAAGCGTTGCTCGTCGACCCAGCTACCAAAATATCGCACGATCTGAGGTGCCCCCTGTAACGCTGCCAGTGCAGCAGGCTCTCGAGCAAGTAAACGGCGCTGCCGCTCGGTGCCGATTCGCTCACGAAGACGCTTCACTGCGTAGAGAGTCCCATCGAGCCGATGTCGCACACAGAGCACGGTGGAGAAAGTGCCTTCGCCCATCATGCGCAGCTCCTCGAACTCGGTGACTATGCGAGGGCGCTCCTCAAAGGCCCCAATGAAAATGGAGACAGGGCGTTTCGCCGTCGGTTTTTTAGCTTTCTTTTCGTTACCGAATGCTGCTGCACTATTTCTTGCCTCTTTAACGACAGTTGTACCATCATTTACTGTTGGGGAGCCAGCGGTGGTAGCTACCGTAGCTGCAATGTATTGAGAAATAGTGCTTTGGTGCTGGCTTGGCTCGAGATACACTTCACTGTGGGAAGGCATCAAAGTTGTAAATGGATTAAGGGTAGGCGGCGGAATCGTAATCTGGCGTTCAGTCTCCCTATCAATGCCAACACCGGCCCCACCGTTCCTACCGCCCCCACGACCTGCTGTTGCTGTACGTGAGACACTACCCTCCTGGCGCTTGTGTTTATGGGGCATTGGGAGAGCACTCTGTCCAGAAACACATTCACGATCTTCACCAGTGCTCTCAATTATTCCAGAAAACCCACTGTCTTGCTGTTGTGAACTAGAACATTCAGTATTAGTAAAAGTCGTTGAAAAAGGCGGAACGGCATTGCTTGCTGCGGATGGGGTTGCGTTTCGAGACGAATATCCTTCAAATCCGATACCTGCAGCAACACCGCCACCACTGCATTCTTTTCTGCATGCCATATCAAGCTTGTAATTTCCAAATTGCGATGCCGAATATTCAGGCTGTGACCGAGGTGGCATATGTTCCGCTGTGACTAGGCCTTTAGCTACATGGTTGCTTATAGTAACAGATTCAGCCCTACAAAGGCCAAACCGACCACTACTGCTACCATTTGGGTTAACAGTCCTATTAGCACTCTTAATGCTCGGTGGTAAAAACGGAACAGAAAAACCAGCACCATCGGTATCATCTGCGCGAGAAGAGCTTCCTCTACTAAAGGCTAAACTTGCTTTTGAGAAGACGAAAGAATCATCTTGGCTCTGACTGCTGTTCATATTGAGTTGTCCCATTCTATTGGTGAACTGCTGAGAGCACTGCGATTTCTGTGAAGAAATGCTACATGCTTCACTATACAGACCAAATGAGTTAAAAGCGGAGCCGTTCAAAGTACTATCACTACCTATTGCATATTTTACGCCCCCTCGTCCTCTTTTACGCACAGGGCTTGCTGCTTCCATCATAAAATCAAACGCCCCTTCTCCGGAACCTACACCGCCACTAGAAGCAGCCGAATCTTGTGAGGAAAACATATTGCTGTTGTTTAAATAGTAGTCTATACCTCAACATTTGTTGGAGGTTGATTAGAGTTGCTTCGAAGAGCTGCTGGAATAAATTTTCAAAAATCCCGGGAATCGTGAAAACCTGGAATTTTCAAACATCCGGTGGATTTCCAGATTTCAATATTTCCGGAATGCTGCAATCGTTAAAAAACCGACTGATTGAATAGAACAAAGCTTTAACTTCCAATTAACAAAAGACCCTAATTCCGCCGTTTGTTTACATCGTTCCCTGTATCCCACCGCAATTAGATTCAATTCCAACAAAATTTAGACTTACCCTACTAGTTGATACTGCTATGCAAACCACAGTGAAAGTTCATGAGTGAAATGGAATTAAGCATAGGTTGAATGAAGCTAGTTTTATCGGAAGGCATGATAGTGCTTCAATGCTGACATCATATTAGTAGCTGAATTCGCAACCAATCTCGCGATTTCAAGCACAGCCCAAATTTCGACAAGAATGCTGGACATACTACTTTCCAGTTCTTATTTGCTTACAATATTATTTTGCTCGGTACTATTTGGTTTTGGCGTTACTCTTCTGACACTTCACGCCTATGACTGTCGCGTATTTGATAGACATGGACGGCAGATTCCGGGCCCGACAACCAATCTATGGGGCAAAAACCTAAACACAGTCTTATCTGCGGCACGCAAGAAGAAAGAAGTTTCTAAAGCCTTAAAAGACGTGTTACTGAATGAAATAGGTGATGGTAATGTGGTTGCATTTAACAATATCTACGGTCAGTACACTATAATAGCTGCCCACCCTGAGATGGTGAAGGCTGTGCTATCTGGGCACCATATAAAATATCCCAAGACAAAAACCTTTAATCGGCTAAAATTCTTCCTAGGTGAAGGGCTTATGACTTCGGGTGGCATCAAATGGCAATCACATAGACACATGATAAATCCAGGCTTTCAAGCAGAGTCGCTTCGACACATGGTGGATGCCTTTGACAAGCACGTTCGACGCTTGATTGCTCACTGGAAGCATAACATCAAACGAGTAAACATCAGCAGTAGCAAGGTCGGGGTACACTCAATACGAGTCGATCTTAACAATGATATCAATAGTTTGGTCATGAGTACACTCTGTCATGCCGGTTTTGGGTATGATTTCCAGAAGAATAAAGAGGACCGCGAAGCAATGGCAGATGCCTTTGAGATCATTATATCGGAGCTACAGCAACGGCTGCATGACCCATATGACTGGTGGTATCTGCTTTTCCCCCAGCGTCGCGCGACATTACAAGCAGCAACCAACTTCATGGGCCCTTTTATAGATAAGATAATCACTGAGCGCATTGCTCTCTACGGCAAGGGACTGCATAACAAGGTCATTCGCACTGCAAACATTCTGAAGTCACCTTCCTCAGATGAAGCCGACGAAGAGCGAAGCCGAGAAAAAGATCTGCTAGATTTACTTATACGTTGCAGCGAGGGGCTTAGCGATGATAACAAGCTATCTGATACAGACTTACGCGATCACTTATACTCGTTTCTGGCTGGTGGTTACGAACCTACGGTGTCTTCCATTCTCTGGACTATTTACGAGCTCTGTCTGAACCCACATGTTCAGGCACGCTGCCAGGAGGAAGTAGACAGTGTTCTTATATCCAACGGCATACATCAAAACTTCATTACATACGAGGATATCAATCGTCTTTCTTACCTCGTGCAAGTACTGAAGGAGAGTATGCGATTGCACCCAGTCATCGGCACGCTGAGTAGGCAATGCCAGACCGACTGCACTGTGGGAGAGTATAAACTCAAAGCTGGGGCTACCGTTATGGTCTCCACATACGCGGTTCATCGCCACCCGGAGTTCTGGCACCAGCCGAATACTTTCCTTCCAGATAGATTTTCCCGGGAAAACATCCGGAACACTATCCGGCATCCCTACCAATACGTGCCCTTCAGTGCAGGTCCCCGGGGTTGTGTCGGACAGCGGTTCGCGCTCATGCAGCTGCTCACCGTTCTAGCGTCTTTGCTCTCAACTTTCTCTTTCTCTTTAACTGATGAAGATATGCAGAATATTCGGGAAGAGGAAGACATGACATTACAGCCCAAGAACTTCCACGTCACGGTATCCTTGCGCACATTCTTATATCAGTAGATATGTAGATATCATGCAGTGTATAAGTGTATGGTTTTATTTTAGAAAAAATAAAAACTATTAGATGTAATCTAATGCTTAGTAAGAAAAATCATTAATAGAAGAGGTTTTTAATGGCATATAACTCTATTCGGTTGGGAGATTTTGACTTAATTCTACGAGGTAACAAGCTATGTGAGTTTAAAAGTAATATTTAATATGCAGAATTTATTTAACATTTTACTCGATCTTGTTATAGTACGAAGCCCAAGCTTTATGGCTTTCAAACCTTTGCGCAAGTAGTAATAGTTGAAATAGAAAATTATGCACAGAAGATAAAATTGGTAAGACCGTCTAAAACAATTTTACAATGTGATAATGTCCGAGTCATGTAACTTTAACAGTGGTGGCGATACATAATCGATTGGCAAATAAAAGTAGAGTAAGGGTGGCACTGTAGCAGAAAGCAAGGCTTGTAAAAATGGTTTCCTGTATGTTTTTGATCAACAAATTCCGAGTCGAATTGTAATATGCTTGTATCATATCAGACATAATACTAAGTGCCGGGTACAAAACATGAGTAACAATAAACACACAGTGTCTTTAATATATATGACAAATAATCTTATAACCGCCACATATATACGCATTCTAGTTAGATAATGAAACATAATGATGATAATTTAAAGTATCGGCACTTCGGGCCGAAGGGCCCTGTCCCAGTCAAAAGAGTATCATACAAGGAGCAGCGTGCGTTGGTAAGTTCGTTGACTTACAATTTGATTCGCAGCGCTCCATCGAACTTGTGGCTACTTTTCTGCTTCTGGAGTTCTAAAACTTTATTACACATTGCTCTGTGTATGGCACGACACATGAATTCTGTGGTTGTGTTTTCGTTTGGAAATACATCATTGAGGTTTTTAAAGTTGTACTCCTTTAGAACGTCAGAAAGCATTTCTGACGCTATGCCTATGTCAATTACCCAATTACATTTTTCTGCAAGGGAATCCGTGCTGAATTCCACATCAACCTGCCAAGGAAAAGAAGAAACCAATTAGAATGGAACCAAATTGAAGGCGGAGAGTAACAACGTGGTAGAGTATGAGTCGATATCAAGTTCCTATGTACCACCCTTAACACTTACAGTATATGTAGCTCCGTGCATATTTTGTGCCGGCCCGAATTCCTTGCCTTCGAAGGAATGAGCAATCATAATAGAGTCACGAATGCCGAGTGAAAAAAGCGGGGTAGCATCCGCTGGAGAGGCTAGTGAAACTGCCACTATCAGGAATATCGCCAACAGCATGCTGGTAACGTAGTGCTTTACTCGCGGTATCGACATTTCTGCAAATATCCCAATCAAATTCTTGCAATAATGTTACAGCGCGAATTTGGTTGTACTCGTAGAGAGAAGCAGAGCAATGCTGCATGTTAAACTTTATATACTGTAATTTAACTTAAAATGCGTTTGTTGATGATGATAAACGCATTTTAAGTTTAAAGAAGGGAATTTGTTGGTTCCGATTGATGGGTTAAAAGATATCGTCCATTGATGATAAACGACCATGAAGGGAACCAACAAATTCCCTTCTTTGAGGGGGTGTTCTGTTCGAAAAACGAAAACCGCGTGGACGATATTTTAAACCATCAATCGGACTAGAATACTAATCGCATGCACAGGTACACACACACTATATCTCATACTCACGACCTGGAACACAACTATTTTCATTAAGTTATTACGGATTTCGACCCAGTGGCCCATCCGCCACATTTTTTGCCTAATATTCAAAATATTCGTATCGATATATATGCATGTACCTCATATTTTAGCCACCTAAAAGGTTATGGGTGATGTTAAATCATCTGTTGATGACAACATCACGTAAAAATGGGGCAAGGATAGCATGTAAACATGTTTATACATGCCATTATATGGGCAAATATGTCCGAAATCAGTCAAAAAATAGATTTGGCCAAACCATACGGTAGAGAGTGAACTATACTCTATCTTCTCAATGGTAGATCCCCAAGGCATATAATAGGCCCGATGGACCTGGAAACTGATGTTTTGTAAAATTTAAAATAGTTATTAAAAATTAATTTCTGAAAAATAGGTTTAACACGAGGGATTATGTGATACATGGTAAAGCACTTACCTTGCCTCGTGAACCTCATTCTCAGGGGTCAGTGGCTTCCTCCTCATCTCGTTCCTCCTGTTCAGGAGCATCAGCAGCAGCCTCTGCAGTTGCCTCAAACCCCCATGCCCTACTGCGAATCAGCTCCATGGCCGCCTTGGCATTGGGGTGCAAGGGGCGCGCTCTCTGGGTGCCGATGCGCTGACTCTTGGGTGGCTTATTTTTGCAGAAGCCTTTGCCATCATCCCTTCGTGCACGTCGTCCATTGTGCAGAAATTCGTCCAGTACAACGCAGCCCTCAGCCCCGATGATCGAAAGGACCACACCAGGGAGCGCAAGAATACTTCGCAAATCCTCTAAGATGTGGGTTCAATTTCCCAGCATTGCCTCATAGTGTCCTCCACTTGTTGTGGAGTTCCAGTGTGGAAGGGATAGTGGTGTGTGATAGGCAGGACAGATGTCAAAGCGGCGTGATACACAATGCAACCCTTGAAAACATCAAAGCCGTTGGCATCCAGAGCACGGCAGAACTCCGCGCTGTCGCCTACCACCTTGTACTGATGCCTGGTGTATTGGTTGCAGGTGCTTTCGCACATGATCTGTCGATCGAACCACCCCTTCTCATGTATATAAGCCTGTTTATCGACCTCCCACTATTGCGATATGCCGTCGTTGAAGATCATGAAATCATCCCGCACCCAGTTTACTTTCAACCAGAGGCTTTATAAATTCCAAGGGATTTTGCACGGAAGGCTTTCGATGCAATTTTTTGCATGGTAGTGAGCTACCACAATAGATTTCTTGCTAGCTACAGCAGGATCTTTGCAGCCTGCGGAAGTGAAGCATTGTGCATGTTGGGAAATATCAGCGTGCCTCTTCTCATTTGCATGCACTTCCAAGGGGTTACGACACCTTTTTTTTTTGTTCAAAATTGTATTCCAGTAGCTTTAAACAGACTAACATCTTGAACTTAAAATCAGTTACGAACCTATGTCCAGCTGGAATTTTGACAAAACGATACAGTACCTACTGTACAGTAGGATAGGCTTACTGTAAATTTACCGATACAAAACGAGCTAAAATTACTTCGAAGTACTTTAATTTATCTTAAGGCAGATAATCAATTAAAGTAAAGTGGTATAGCGATTCTGAGTATAACTTCTGAAAATGCCACACACGTGCCGGAGCTGGGGTAATTTTCATTGGTTGAATGATCCCGCCCGACTTTAATTAACCAGCTGTTCCAATCGGCAGAACTACTCATATATTAACCAAATCATTCCGTTGCAACATGGAGAAAGTTCTAATATATGGATTTTTATTTATCTTCCTTGTACTTGCGGTGCTACTATATACCGGCTTACTTGTTATACAGAGATTTAACATCAGGTTGAATATTGACGCCAAGCGCCATGCTGCACTGGAGCATGTTATTTTACTGTCCGCATTGACATTTGGGTGGTACTCCGTGTCACTATCTTTTACATTGTATAACAAATGGCTACTTCAGGAGTGGGAGGGCGGTTTCAACTACCCCATATTAATAACATCAGTTCACATGGTAGTCAAACTCCTCTTTACACGGGTTTGGCAGTGCACACCGTGCTGCGAGGTAGTGCAGAAATTGCCGTGGAGGACGGTACTGTTGATAGTGTTTCCCATCGGCGCTTTCACAGCCATGGACATAGTTTTCTCCAATTTTGCAGTTTACTATCTTCCACTTTCCATGTATACAACTATAAAAGGATCAACTCTGGTTTTTACCTTCGTCTG
>CAXIWF010000151.1:0-21448 GCA_964036045.1 Eutreptiella sp. 'Long Island Sound 2002' | reverse complement strand
CGGGTTTGTCTAAAGGTGCAATGCATGGCCGCTGGGTTCTTCCGTTGGCGACTGACTAGAAGACCGTGGACTGTGTATATGGAACCAGGTCTAGTTTCACGCAGGACTGGAATATTGGGCAACAGTAGCTGGGAACGACCAGCACAATCCAATTTTGGCCAATGCTTGGAAATGGTTGACGACAGTTCATTGGCCATTGACGTTAATGACCAGTCTTCTGACTCGCATGGACCCGTTTTTATCATTTTATTTTTGGCGCCATTTGCACAGCACAGCAAAGGAGGGTTAAATGAAAGAGGGAGAGGGAGAGATTGCGTAACATACTAGCACTCCCAGCGCTATCCCCAGCACCACCACGGCGGCCCATGCCATCGACACCTAAGTCAGAATGAGGGCCAGGATCAGCAGTACATTCATTGCAGGAGTCACTATCACCGCGGAGAGGGGGGGGGGGGGGGCACTGCATACAGAACCTTCACCATGTAACACAGGATCAGACCACTGCACGCAAAGATTTTAATGTACGTTGCGGCATGACATTGCAAACACAAAAACACATTGTCTCACACTTCAAAAAAGTGGGTCAGAAATTCTAATGCACTGGTACCGGGGTGTGTGCCAAAAGGCCTAACGAGTACGCCGGTTGATACTTCCGGGGGGTTACCAGGGGGGGGGGGGGGTATTCCGTATCTAGGAAAATCTGAATCTACAAATTCTGGCGCATCAAAACCTGTGCCATTTCTTCAAAATGAGCGAACAAATTGCGCATAGTTGGCAAAAGTTGCTCATGAGAAACAGTGGACGTTTGCTATTATTTCCTAGTGGACTCTGCATGGTTGGTGCTATTTCCTGGTGCACTCTGGGTGGTTTTTGGTTTTGGGAACATATGTCCGACTTCTTCTGTGCCTTCTTTTGTGCTGCAGCACGCGCAACAACAGCAGCTTGAGCAGCCTTCAAATCAGTTTGTATGGCATCAGTTGACAATGATGAGCGCAGGACAAGAAGGTGTTGCATGAGGAGCCAACAAAAAGATGGCTGTTTCAAAAGTGAAGGCACAGCTGAAGGAGGACATCCGCTCCCAAAACACATTGCTCAACACAATGATCAAACGAAAAGGAACAATGTGTGGATAGCACAAGGAGCATGCAGACATCAGTATGTACTTCGGCACGTCTGCGACTTCCATGGGAAACTAGTCATCATAAACCAAAACCTCTGGCACCGTACAACTGGGCAAAGGCGCAGCCTAACGTAGACCCGTGCAAATCCTTAAAAACACCAAACAAATTGCGTACCAAAACTTCACACAGAATTTGAGCAGCAGAAAATCTACCCTGTTTACTCCCTGCTAGGCTAGTGAAAAATTGGACTCCTGGCATCCCATCACCTTTGGTGACGCATTCCAATGCTTGTGGGTTGTCTGACCGCCTGTCACCCACAAATGCCTTTTGAAGCTGAAGGAAGCAGGTGTTGACACGGTTTTGAATATCATGACACTTCATCTCAACTTGTAACATCCATAACCAAACCCTTCGATCACTTCAATGTAATCCAATGCAATGCAGGACGACTGCAACACCTGGGTGCAGAGGCGATTTCGACGCACGATGACAAGCCTGCTTCACCAAAGAACGCAAAAAATGCGGTTTGTACCTTGTATTGGCACAGGCGCGTGCGTACTCACTTCACTGCGGCAGTATGTTTTGGCTGAGCCCCCTCCCTGCCCCTCCACAAAACACAACCCACTGCGTGAAACCGGAAGTATCAGCCAGCAAACCTACTATCTCTTTGAAATACCCTCTGTGCAGTTGGGCCAAGTGTTGTACCGCACTGCAAACCATTTTACCACACCACGTCCGTGGCACCAAAGTGTTGTGTGAGGGGGATCACTGGCATATCCTCAAGTGTAGTCAAGCCATTAGCCAAGCAATCTCCGTGATCGAAAGGATGGCAAAGGGGTGCCCCTGGTACATTGGCACAGGGCTCCTTACTGAATGGGATAAGGACAGCCCTCGAGGCAGCAGCCAATTGCCAACCGCAGTCTGCCACCAACCGCTAAAAGTTAATGGCTGAATTTTTGTTCACAAAGCCCCAACTGCGGGTGAAGGTTCATAGGTCATCTCTTTGCCTGCCTTGTGTCATTTCAGCCCCTGAGGAGAATTCTGTGTTATGGCAGTGCGCAGGCACACGTCAGCAGGACACAACGCAGAACGCAGAAAAGAGGCTCATCAGTGGCCATGAAAGACCATCGGCACCTTCTGTCACAAATGGCACGACGGAGGGGTGGCTCGGTTACCCCCCAACGGGGAGCCGTCCATAATACCTGTCCCTAAAGGGGGCGGGGTGGGATATAGATTCTTGCTACCTATGCCCTATGCCCTATGCCCTATGCCCTATGCCCTATGCCCTATGCCCTATGCGCTGTGCAGGGCAAAATACGGCACGGGCGGAAGTGCAAGGCGCAAGCGGCGGCTCACCTGCAGACGCTGCACCTCCGCTGCGATGTCTTCCTTCTCTTGCTGGTGCGCTTGCTTCAGGCGGCGCACCTCCCACATCGCCTCCTCCTTCTGTCTGTGAAGGAGGTTGGCGATGGGACAAGCGCTGGTGGGACTAATGTAAACGCTGACGCAAAAGTGCAAAAGGGGGCGCGCGCCAACACTATGTTGGCGCACGCTCTTAAAAATGAGATTGTTGGGGTCTGAATGAATGAATTGTTGGGTTCTGGCACAAAACCCTTTGGTGTATGCAATTGCTGTGAGCATCGAGTTCAAAGAGCGACTCAAGTCCCGAAAAAGCCTTGAGCCTTTCATGTTGTGCTGGGCCATACATTGTTCCCCACGTCTCCTGGCTGGGCGGGGTGTTGGAGGAGGGGGGCTCAACGGATACCTCAAAACAAACCGCTTCGCGTCTACAAACCGCAGACTCGCACCTGCGGCCGCTCATCATCACTGTATACAGACCGCGACCGCCTTTACACGTCGGCCAAACCCCCGGCACTGGGCAGCATCGCATAGCCCCCCTTGTATGGTGACGCGTGTTCTGTAACATGTTTGGTGGTGGTGACGGAGTCGGCACAACATGCACAACATGCAGCGACACAAGAACAGTGGGCTTGTCAAGGGCCTTTCGCAAAACAGGTCTGTTTGAAGAAGGAGCTGGCGTGTCCTGCATTGGGCTGGAGATGAGGCAAAAAACTGTCCCAGTCTACGATATGTAGGGAGCAGGGAGAAAGCAACATGGCCGCGATGGGTCATACTGTCCATACCACAGACACACGGTCAGACCCGCGGATCCTTTTTCAGGTTGGAGATCCCTTTTCAGGTTGGGGATCCCTTTTCAGGTTGCGGATCCTTGTTCAGGTTGGGGATCCTTTTTCAGGTTGGAGATCCCTTTTCAGGTTGCGGATCCTTTTTCAGGTTGCGAATCCTCTTTCAGGTTGCGGATCCTCTTTCAGCTTGGCGATCCTTTTTCAGGTTGCGGATCCTCTTTCAGCTTGGCGATCCTTTTGCAGGTTGCGGATCCTTTTTCAGGTTGGAGATCCCTTTTCAGGTTGCGGATCCCTTTTCAGGTTGCGGATCCTTTTTCAGGTTGGGCATCCTCTTTCAGGTTGGCGATCCTCTTTCAGCTTGGCGATCCTTTTTCAGGTTGCGAATCCTCTTTCAGGTTGCGGATCCTCTTTCAGCTAGGCGATCCTTTTTCAGGTTGCGGATACTCTTTCAGCTTGGCGATCCTTTTTCAGGTTGCGAATCCTCTTTCAGGTTGCGGATCCTCTTTCAGCTTGGCCATCCTTTTTCAGGTTGCGGATCCTTTTTCGGGTTGCGGATCCTTTTTCAGGTTGCGGATCCTCTTTCAGGTTGGCGATCCTCTTTCAGCTTGGCGATCCTTTTTCAGGTTGCGAATCCTCTTTCAGGTTGCGAATCCTTTTTCAGGTTGCGGATCCTCTTTCAGGTTGCGGATCCTCTTTCAGCTTGGCGATCCTTTTTCAGGTTGCGGATCCTTTTTCAGGTTGCGGATCCTTTTTCAGGTTGGGGATCCTTTTTCAGGTTGGGGATCCTTTTTCAGGTTGCGGATCCTTTTTCAGGTTGGAGATCCCTTTTCAGGTTGCGAATCCTCTTTCAGGTTGGCGATCCTTTTTCAGGTTGCGGATACTCTTTCAGCTTGGCGATCCTTTTTCAGGTTGCGGATCCTCTTTCAGGTTGGCGATCCTTTTTCAGGTTGCGGATCCTTTTTCAGGTTGTGGATCTTTTTTCAGGTTGCGGATCCTTTTTCAGGTTGCGGATCCTCTTTCAGGTTGGCGATCCTTTTTCAGGTTGCGGATCCTTTTTCAGGTTGCGGATCCTTTTTCAGGTTGGGGATCCTTTTTCAGGTTGCGGATCCTTTTTCAGGTTGGCGATCCTTTTTCAGGTTGCCGATCCTTTTTCAGGTTGCGAATCCTCTTTCAGGTTGCGGATCCTTTTTCAGGTTGCGGATCCTTTTTCAGGTTGCGGATCCTTTTTCAGGTTGGGGATCCTCTTTCAGATTGGAGATCCCTTTTCAGGTTGCGAATCCTCTTTCAGGTTGCGGATCCTCTTTCAGCTTGGCCATCCTTTTTCAGGTTGCGGATCCTTTTTCAGGTTGCGGATCCTTTTTCAGGTTGCGGATCCTCTTTCAGGTTGCGAATTCTCTTTCAGGTTGCGGATCCTTTTTCAGGTTGCGGATCCTTTTTCGGGTTGCGGATCCTTTTTCAGGTTGCGGATCCTCTTTCAGGTTGGCGATCCTCTTTCAGCTTGGCGATCCTTTTTCAGGTTGCGAATCCTCTTTCAGGTTGCGGATCCTCTTTCAGGTTGCGGATCCTCTTTCAGGTTGCGGATCCTTTTTCAGGTTGCGGATCCTTTTTCAGGTTGGGGATCCTTTTTCAGGTTGGGGATCCTTTTTCAGGTTGCGGATCCTTTTTCAGGTTGGAGATCCCTTTTCAGGTTGCGAATCCTCTTTCAGGTTGGCGATCCTTTTTCAGGTTGCGGATACTCTTTCAGCTTGGCGATCCTTTTTCAGGTTGCGGATCCTCTTTCAGGTTGGCGATCCTTTTTCAGGTTGCGGATCCTTTTTCAGGTTGCGGATCTTTTTTCAGGTTGCGGATCCTTTTTCAGGTTGCGGATCCTCTTTCAGGTTGGCGATCCTTTTTCAGGTTGCGGATCCTTTTTCAGGTTGCGGATCCTTTTTCAGGTTGCGGATCCTTTTTCAGGTTGCGGATCCTTTTTTAGGTTGGAGATCCCTTTTCAGGTTGCGAATCCTCTTTCAGGATGCGGATCCTCTTTCAGCTTGGCGATCCCTTTTCAGGTTGCGGATCCTTTATCAGGTTGCGGATCCTTTTTCAGGTTGGGGATCCTTTTTCAGGTTGGGGATCCTTTTTCAGGTTGGGGATCCTTTTTCAGGTTGCGGATCCTCTTTCAGGTTGGCGATCCTTTTTCAGGTTGCGGATCCTTTTTCAGGTTGCGGATCCTTTTTCAGGTTGCGGATCCTTTTTCAGGTTGCGGATCCTTTTTTAGGTTGGAGATCCCTTTTCAGGTTGCGAATCCTCTTTCAGGTTGCGGATCCTCTTTCAGCTTGGCGATCTTTTTTCAGGTTGCGGATCCTCTTTCAGGTTGGCGATCCTTTTTCAGGTTGCGGATCCTTTTTCAGGTTGCGGATCCTTTTTCAGGTTGCGGATCCTTTTTCAGGTTGGAGATCCCTTTTCAGGTTGCGAATCCTCTTTCAGGTTGCGGATCCTCTTTCAGCTTGGCGATCCTTTTTCAGGTTGCGGATCCTCTTTCAGGTTGGCAATCCTTTTTCAGGTTGCGGATCCTTTTTCAGGTTGCGAATCCTCTTTCAGGTTGCGGATCCTTTTTCAGGTTGCGGATCCTTTTTCAGGTTGCGGATCCTTTTTCAGGTTGGGGATCCTCTTTCAGATTGGAGATCCCTTTTCAGGTTGCGAATCCTCTTTCAGGTTGCGGATCCTCTTTCAGCTTGGCCATCCTTTTTCAGGTTGCGGATCCTTTTTCAGGTTGCGGATCCTTTTTCAGGTTGCGGATCCTTTTTCAGGTTGGGGATCCTTTTTCAGGTTGCGGATCCTTTTTCAGGTTGCGGATCCTTTTTCAGGTTGCGGATCCTTTTTCAGGTTGCGGATCCTCTTTCAGGTTGGCGATCCTCTTTCAGCTTGGCGATCCTTTTTCAGGTTGCGGATCCTCTTTCAGGTTGGCAATCCTTTTTCAGGTTGCCGATCCTTTTTCAGGTTGCGAATCCTCTTTCAGGTTGCGGATCCTTTTTCAGGTTGCGGATCCTTTTTCAGGTTGCGGATCCTTTTTCAGGTTGGGGATCCTCTTTCAGATTGGAGATCCCTTTTCAGGTTGCGAATCCTCTTTCAGGTTGCGGATCCTCTTTCAGCTTGGCCATCCTTTTTCAAGTTGCGGATCCTTTTTCAGGTTGCGGATCCTTTTTCAGGTTGCGGATCCTCTTTCAGGTTGCGAATTCTCTTTCAGGTTGCGGATCCTTTTTCAGGTTGCGGATCCTTTTTCGGGTTGCGGATCCTTTTTCAGGTTGCGGATCCTCTTTCAGGTTGGCGATCCTCTTTCAGCTTGGCGATCCTTTTTCAGGTTGCGAATCCTCTTTCAGGTTGCGGATCCTTTTTCAGGTTGCGGATCCTCTTTCAGGTTGCGGATCCTCTTTCAGCTTGGCGATCCTTTTTCAGGTTGCGGATCCTTTTTCAGGTTGCGGATCCTTTTTCAGGTTGGGGATCCTTTTTCAGGTTGGGGATCCTTTTTCAGGTTGCGGATCCTTTTTCAGGTTGGAGATCCCTTTTCAGGTTGCGAATCCTCTTTCAGGTTGGCGATCCTTTTTCAGGTTGCGGATACTCTTTCAGCTTGGCGATCCTTTTTCAGGTTGCGGATCCTCTTTCAGGTTGGCGATCCTTTTTCAGGTTGCGGATCCTTTTTCAGGTTGCGGATCTTTTTTCAGGTTGCGGATCCTTTTTCAGGTTGCGGATCCTCTTTCAGGTTGGCGATCCTTTTTCAGGTTGCGGATCCTTTTTCAGGTTGCGGATCCTTTTTCAGGTTGCGGATCCTTTTTCAGGTTGCGGATCCTTTTTTAGGTTGGAGATCCCTTTTCAGGTTGCGAATCCTCTTTCAGGATGCGGATCCTCTTTCAGCTTGGCGATCCCTTTTCAGGTTGCGGATCCTTTATCAGGTTGCGGATCCTTTTTCAGGTTGGGGATCCTTTTTCAGGTTGGGGATCCTTTTTCAGGTTGGGGATCCTTTTTCAGGTTGCGGATCCTCTTTCAGGTTGGCGATCCTTTTTCAGGTTGCGGATCCTTTTTCAGGTTGCGGATCCTTTTTCAGGTTGCGGATCCTTTTTCAGGTTGCGGATCCTTTTTTAGGTTGGAGATCCCTTTTCAGGTTGCGAATCCTCTTTCAGGTTGCGGATCCTCTTTCAGCTTGGCGATCTTTTTTCAGGTTGCGGATCCTCTTTCAGGTTGGCGATCCTTTTTCAGGTTGCGGATCCTTTTTCAGGTTGCGGATCCTTTTTCAGGTTGCGGATCCTTTTTCAGGTTGGAGATCCCTTTTCAGGTTGCGAATCCTCTTTCAGGTTGCGGATCCTCTTTCAGCTTGGCGATCCTTTTTCAGGTTGCGGATCCTCTTTCAGGTTGGCAATCCTTTTTCAGGTTGCGGATCCTTTTTCAGGTTGCGAATCCTCTTTCAGGTTGCGGATCCTTTTTCAGGTTGCGGATCCTTTTTCAGGTTGCGGATCCTTTTTCAGGTTGGGGATCCTCTTTCAGATTGGAGATCCCTTTTCAGGTTGCGAATCCTCTTTCAGGTTGCGGATCCTCTTTCAGCTTGGCCATCCTTTTTCAGGTTGCGGATCCTTTTTCAGGTTGCGGATCCTTTTTCAGGTTGCGGATCCTTTTTCAGGTTGGGGATCCTTTTTCAGGTTGCGGATCCTTTTTCAGGTTGCGGATCCTTTTTCAGGTTGCGGATCCTTTTTCAGGTTGCGGATCCTCTTTCAGGTTGGCGATCCTCTTTCAGCTTGGCGATCCTTTTTCAGGTTGCGGATCCTCTTTCAGGTTGGCAATCCTTTTTCAGGTTGCGGATCCTTTTTCAGGTTGGGGATCCTTTTTCAGGTTGGGGATCCTTTTTCAGGTTGCGGATCCTTTTTCAGGTTGCGGATCCTTTTTTAGGTTGGAGATCCCTTTTCAGGTTGCGAATCCTCTTTCAGGTTGCGGATCCTCTTTCAGCTTGGCGATCCTTTTTCAGGTTGCGGATCCTTTTTCAGGTTGCGGATCCTTTTTCAGGTTGGGGATCCTTTTTCAGGTTGGGGATCCTTTTTCAGGTTGCGGATCCTTTTTCAGGTTGGAGATCCCTTTTCAGGTTGCGAATCCTCTTTCAGGTTGGCGATCCTTTTTCAGGTTGCGGATCCTCTTTCAGCTTGGCGATCCTTTTTCAGGTTGCGGATCCTCTTTCAGGTTGGCGATCCTTTTTCAGGTTGCGGATCCTTTTTCAGGTTGCGGACCCTTTTCAGGTTGCGAATCCTCTTTCAGGTTGCGGATCCTCTTTCAGCTTGGCGATCCTTTTTCAGGTTGCGGATCCTCTTTCAGGTTGGCGATCCTTTTTCAGGTTGCGGATCCTTTTTCAGGTTGCGGATCCTTTTTCAGGTTGCGGATCCTTTTTCAGGTTGGAGATCCCTTTTCAGGTTGCGAAGGCTCTTTCAGGTTGCGGATCCTCTTTCAGCTTGGCGATCCTTTTTCAGGTTGGCGATCCTTTTTCAGGTTGCGGATCCTTTTTCAGGTTGCGGATCCTTTTTCAGGTTGCGGATCCTTTTTCAGGTTGGCGATCCTTTTTCAGGTTGCGGATCCTTTTTCAGGTTGCGAATCCTCTTTCAGGTTGCGGATCCTTTTTCAGGTTGCGGATCCTTTTTCAGGTTGCGGATCCTTTTTCAGGTTGGGGATCCTCTTTCAGATTGGAGATCCCTTTTCAGGTTGCGAATCCTCTTTCAGGTTGCGGATCCTCTTTCAGCTTGGCCATCCTTTTTCAGGTTGCGGATCCTTTTTCAGGTTGCGGATCCTTTTTCAGGTTGCGGATCCTCTTTCAGGTTGCGGATCCTTTTTCAGGTTGCGGATCCTTTTTGAGGTTGCGGATCCTTTTTCAGGTTGCGGATCCTCTTTCAGGTTGGCGATCCTCTTTCAGCTTGGCGATCCTTTTTCAGGTTGCGGATCCTCTTTCAGGTTGGCAATCCTTTTTCAGGTTGCGGATCCTTTTTCAGGTTGGGGATCCTTTTTCAGGTTGGGGATCCTTTTTCAGGTTGCGGATCCTTTTTCAGGTTGGAGATCCCTTTTCAGGTTGCGAATCCTCTTTCGGGTTGGCGATCCTTTTTCAGGTTGCGAATCCTCTTTCAGCTTGGCGATCCTTTTTCAGGTTGCGGATCCTCTTTCAGGTTGGCGATCCTTTTTCAGGTTGCGGATCATTTTTCAGGTTGCGGATCTTTTTTCAGGTTGCGGATCCTTTTTCAGGTTGCGGATCCTCTTTCAGGTTGGCGATCCTTTTTCAGGTTGCGGATCCTTTTTCAGGTTGCGGATCCTTTTTCAGGTTGCGGATCCTTTTTGAGGTTGGAGATCCCTTTTCAGGTTGCGAATCCTCTTGCAGGTTGCGGATCCTCTTTCAGCTTGGCGATCCTTTTTCAGGTTGCGGATCCTTTTTCAGGTTGCGGATCCTTTTTCAGGTTGGGGATCCTTTTTCAGGTTGGGGATCCTTTTTCATTTTGCGGATCCTTTTTAAGGTTGGAGATCCCTTTTCAGGTTGCGAATCCTCTTTCAGGTTGGCGATCCTTTTTCAGGTTGCGGATCCTCTTTCAGCTTGGCGATCCTTTTTCAGGTTGCGGATCCTCTTTCAGGTTGGCGATCCTTTTTCAGGTTGCGGATCCTTTTTCAGGTTGCGGATCCTTTTTCAGGTTGCGGATCCTTTTTCAGGTTGCGGATCCTTTTTCAGGTTGCGAATCCTCTTTCAGGTTGCGGATCCTTTTTCAGGTTGCGGATCCTTTTTCAGGTTGCGGATCCTTTTTCAAGTTGGGGATCCTCTTTCACATTGGAGATCCCTTTTCAGGTTGCGAATCCTCTTTCAGGTTGCGGATCCTCTTTCAGCTTGGCCATCCTTTTTCAGGTTGCGGATCCTTTTTCAGGTTGCGGATTCTCTTTCAGGTTGCGAATCCTCCTTCAGGTTGCGGATCCTTTTTCAGGTTGCGGATCCTTTTTCAGGTTGCGGATCCTTTTTCAGGTTGCAGATCCTCTTTCAGGTTGGCGATCCTCTTTCAGCTTGGCGATCCTTTTTCAGGTTGCGAATCCTCTTTCAGCTTGGCGATCCTTTTTCAGGTTGCGGATCCTTTTTCAGGTTGCGGATCCTTTTTCAGGTTGGGGATCCTTTTTCAGGTTGGAGATCCCTTTTCAGGTTGCGGATCCTCTTTCAGGTTGCGGATCCTCGTTCAGCTTGGCGATCCTTTTTCAGGTTGCGGATCCTTTTTCAGGTTGCGGATCCTTTGTCAGGTTGGGGACCCTTTTTCAGGTTGGGGATCCTTTTTCAGGTTGCAGATCCTTTTTCAGGTTGGAGATCCCTTTTCAGGTTGCGAATCCTCTTTCAGGTTGGCGATCCTTTCTCAGGTTGCGGATACTCTTTCAGCTTGGCGATCCTTTTTCAGGTTGCGGATCCTCTTTCAGCTTGGCGATCCTTTTTCAGGGCCAATCCTATTTCAGGTTGGCGATCCTTTTTCAGGTTGCGGATCCTTTTTCAGGTTGCGAATCCTCTTTCAGGTTGCGGATCCTCTTTCAGCTTGGCGATCCTTTGTCAGGTTGCGGATCCTTTTTCAGGTTGCGGATCCTTTTTCAGGTTGCGGATCCTTTTTCAGGTTGCGGATCCTTTTTCAGGTTACGAATCCTCTTTCAGGTTGCGGATCCTTTTTCAGGTTGGCGATCCTTTTTCAGGTTGGGGATCCTTTCTCAGGTTGGGGATCCGTTTTCAGGTTGCGGATCCTCTTTCAGGTTGGCGATCCTTTTTCAGGTTGCGGATCCTTTTTCAGTTTGCGGATCCTTTTTCAGGTTGCGGATCCTTTTTCAGGTTGCAGATGCCTTTTTCAGGTTGCGAATCCTCTTTCAGGTTGCGGATCCTCTTTCAGCTTGGCGATCCTTTTTCAGGTTGCGGATCCTTTTTCAGGTTGGCAATCCTTTTTCAGGTTGGGGATCCTTTTTCAGGTTGCGGATCCTTTTTCAGGTTGGGGATCCCTTTTCAGGTTGCGGATCCTCTTTCAGGTTGGCGATCGTTTTTCAGGTTGCGGATCCTCCTTCAGCTTGGCGATCCTTTTTCAGGCTGCGGATCCTCTTTCAGTTTGGCGATCCTTTTTCAGGTTGCGGATCCTTTTTCAGGTTGCCAATTCTTTCTCAAGTTGCGGATCCTTTTTCAGGTTGGAGATCCCTTTTCAGGTTGCGAATCCTCTTTCAGGTTGCGGATCCTCTTTCAGCTTGGCGATCCTTTTTCAGGTTGCGGATCCTCTTTCAGGTTGGCAATCCTTTTTCAGGTTGCGGATCCTTTTTCAAGTTGCGGATCCTTTTTCAGGTTGCGGATCCTTTTTCAGGTTGGGGATCCTTTTTCAGGTTGGGGATCCTCTTTCAGGTTGGGGATCCTCTTTCAGCTTGGCGATCCTTTTTCAGGTTGTGAATCCTTTTTCAGGTTGGCGATCCTTTTTTAGGTTGGAGATCCCTTTTCAGGTTGCGAATCCTCTTTCAGGTTGCGGATCCTCTTTCAGCTTGGCGATCCTTTTTCAGGTTGCGGATCCTCTTTCAGTTTGGCGATCCTTTTTCAGGTTGCGGATCCTTCTTCAGGTTGCGGATCCTTTCTCAGGTTGCGGATCCTTTTTCAGGTTGGAGATCCCTTGTCAGGTTGCGAATCCTCTTTCAGGTTGCAGATCCTCTTTCAGCTTGGCGATCCTTTTTCAGGTTGCGGATCCTCTTTCAGGTTGGCAATCCTTTTTCAGGTTGCGGATCCTTTTTCAAGTTGCGGATCCTTTTTCAGGTTGCGGATCCTTTTTCAGGTTGGGGATCCTTTTTCAGGTTGGGGATCCTCTTTCAGGTTGGGGATCCTTTTTCAGGTTGCGAATCCTTTTTCAGGTTGGGGATCCTTTTTTAGGTTGGAGATCCCTTTTCAGGTTGCGAATCCTCTTTCAGGTTGCGGATCCTCTTTCAGCTTGGCGATCCTTTTTCAGGTTGCGGATCCTCTTTCAGGTTGGCGATCCTTTTTCAGGTTGCGGATCCTTTTTCAGGTTGCGGATCCTTTTTCAGGTTGCGGATCCTTTTTCAGGTTGGAGATCCCTTTTCAGGTTGCGGATCCTCCTTCAGGTTGCGGATCCTCTTTCAGCTTGGCGATCCTTTTTCAGGTTGCGGATCCTCTTTCAGGTTGGCAATCCTTTTTCAGGTTGCGGATCCTCTTTCAGGTTGGCGATCCTTTTTCAAGTTGCGGATCCTTTTTCAGGTTGCGGATCCTTTTTCAGCTTGCGGATCCTTTTTCAGGTTGGGGATCCTCTTTCAGGTTGGGGATCCTCTTTCAGCTTGGCGATCCTTTTTCAGGTTGCGAATCCTTTTTCAGGTTGGTGATCTTTTTTCAGTTCACCCCCCCTGTATGGTGACGTATGGTCTGTCACGTGTGTGGTGGGGGTGACATTGTCCGCACATGTCGTGCCACAGAGGAAAGAGAATGGCTTGCCAAGGGCCAAAACCCGACCCCCGACGCCTTTCGCAAACAGGTCTGTGGAAAAGCAGACTCAGGGGACGAGGATGCGAGGGGAAGGACGCAACACATAGGGCTACAGCTCCAGACAATGGTGTGCTCAGGGTGACACCCCAAAACATCGAACAATGCCCAGAAACCCTGGCAACGACCAAACAGACTTCCGCCACCTGTAGGGTCAGAACTGGCCTCCGGGGGCTCGCCACCGCCCGCACCACCCACAGAGCAACCCCCCCGGCCACCCCCACCCGTGCGGCAACAGACTGTTTGCGCGCCAATCGGGAAATTTTATGGAGCCAAAACAATATTCGGAACGAAAAACTCCAAAAAGAGGTCCTTTGGGCCAAGCGCTGGAACGCGATGTGATCCCCCATCCGCGAGTTGGTCAATGCCCCCCTTCCCCCCCCCCCCCGCCCTTGTGCCTGTGGTCTTTGAGGGCTGAGCAATGCAATGCAATGGACATTACCTCTTCTTTTCCTCGTCCAGCTGCCGTTGGAAGCTGTTCCGCTGCTCTGCCACACGCATGGCCACGGAATGCAGCTGCAAACAAATGAAATGCAAGATACTCACACACCACAACAATATAAATCACACCAATGCACTACATACCAACACCCACCATCGCTTTGTCCTCCTCAACCGGTCTCATATCCTCTGTGTTGCTTTGTGGGCACCCTTCTGCTGTATATGTATGTCTATATCCGCTGCCACAAAGCACCCAACAAGACGCCCCCGCAATTTGACGCACGGGGTGCTAAGATTTTGGTTATGTGCAGTTGACATGCACACCAGAACAACATACCCCACACATACGCATGCGCACTAATGCACAGCATATCAACACACACCATACCAATACACAACATGCCAATACACACTGCACCAATGCACACCACACCAATACATAACATACAATACACACCACACCAATACGCACCATACCAATACATGCCAATGCACACCAACGCACACCACACCGATACACACCATACCCAATGCACATCATTCCAATACCAGTACACACCATAGCAATGCACACCACACCAAGACGCCAAAAGTTGCCCAATATAGAAACCACCACATCACCCAGCCCTTCCTGGGCGCTACCCTAACATCCCCGAGCCTAAAATCCATACGGCCAGTTGAAGCCAAACACGCGGTCACAGGCCACACAACGGGTCCTGACACATGCCGTACCATTGTTGTGTCACCCTCTCACTAACCAAAAACCTGACGTGAACAGTCTGAAAATCCATCCAACAAATCTGGTCCCAAAAGCTCACAAAATGCCGGAATGCTCACGCAGTTGGTTTCTCAGGGCTGGTGTAATGCATCTGCGTGTCTGGACAGACCTGTCCCTGGGCCATGTCTTGCAGCCGCAAGAGGGGGGTCAGGGGCTGCCTGTGTGACAAGCGAACTGTGCATTCAAAGTCGTAAGCCTGGAGCCCTATACGGGAGGGTGAACAATGAAGGAGATACATCTGACAGACACTGATCTTCCCGTTCCCGTAGCTTCTTGTCTTCAACAGCACTGTGCTGGACCTCGGCCTCGGCCTCGGCCTCCACCTCCACAGACGCCTTGCAAGAGGAAGAAAGGCAGCACAGCAATTGGGCATTGGGCCAACCCGTAACGTTAGCTCCTCCTTTGTTTTTGCTGGGCAGCCCAACCACACATCAGGTAAGCCGAGGGGGTCTGCGGATGTGCCCTGCACGGCGGCACTATGCACAAATTGGGGCAGTAATCACAGTCAGGCCGCACTGAGCCCCCCCTAGCGCCGTTCTTTTTTTTTGGGAGGGGGGGGGGCAGACGAAGATGAGCTGGTGTAGCCTGCTCACTATATGGTACTTGAGATAACTTCTTGGGATCAGGGTTCCGAGCCGTCCAGTTCTGGATGATCCAAAATGACTGTGCTAGCGGATCTGACACTTAGTGAGGATGATGTTTGTGTCACACACTACCAAAAACCCCCGGTTGTACCTATTGTTAGCCCATAACCCCTCTTTCCCTTTGAGTGGCAGGGTATTCGAGTTCTTTTTTTTTTTGCTCCCTGTTGCATATTTTGTCTGGATGGGACTGCAATGAGGTACCCCACTGGCATCATTGCCCTACTTGTATGCCCAGGCGGGTGATGGGGGCGGGGGCTCAAACTCAACCCATGCCCTGCTCAGTCCGGACCCTGAAACCCTGCCAATAAGGTAGGTGTCCCGCCCAGCCACAGGCGAGTTCCTGGGAACCAAGGGGCTCCAAGGCCAACCGACAGTGGCTCCCTATGCTCCCTTAATGGCAGGTCCCAATTCCACTCTGAGCCAGAGATATGGCCCCGCCATTATCCCTCAGGAGTTGGTAGCTGAAAATGGGCTGTTTCAGCCCAAACTGAAATTAGCTTGAAAAACTCCAAAATTGACCCCTCGTCCGGACCCGCCAGAGGTAGGGACGAGGCAACTGACCCCGTGCCCTTCGAGTACGAACCCCCTGGAGCCCTCACCCAACCTGGTTCCCTCTGAGGTCCCGGCATCAGGGCAACACGGATGAGTCATGTGGGGTCATGATGCCAAAATCACCAAAATTGGCGTCATTCCCACGCGTGGCTCGCCCGGCCAAGGTAAGGCCAATGGCTCACAGGGTAGGAGGCAGGACCTAGGACGTATATCTGAGTGTACAACTTGGATTTAGGTCCGGGCTCCCTATGGGCTTAGAGAAATGGGGCCGCCAATTGACCACACGGAAGGGGGAAATTGGGGTCCCAAAATTGGGTCATTTTGGCTGCCTGAAATGAGCCAAAATTCGGTGTGCTCCCAATAGTATATCTCCACGCCGGCTTGGAGATCGGATCCGCCATTCCATACGTGATCCACCGGGAGTCCAACGGAGACTCCCATGCCCTTGGCTCTCAAAGATCTCCATGCCACTCGGCGTGGTGACGATCCCAATTGGGTCCACAAATGCAAAAATGGCAAAATTGCCCATACTCAATTTGGCCTAGCGCCTTGACGAAGGCGGCTTCGCTTCGCCCACGTGGTGTGTGGACCATGGGGACCATTATGCATAACACCCATGTCATATATGGTCCATTGGTCCATGCGTCCGGCGTGCACGAAGGTTAGAACATGGGGCACGGCGGGCAGCAAAAGTGGAAAAATGCTCAAAATGGCCAAAAATGCGCACACTCATGGTTGGGGCAAATGAGGCATATGCCCGACTCGGACCGGAGTGTGCCATAGGATTGGTATCAAGTCATATTGGTCCAACATATCTTTTGGGCGTCGCCCAACTCCTCCGGTATTGGGAATGGCAGGGTCGCCAAGTGAGCCCATGATTTGGGATAGTCCCAAATCGCCAACATGGCGGCCACGGTATGCCAAGCCTAAGAGGAGTTATTCGCCGGGTCCAAGATATGTTGGCTACCGAAGTATGTACCCTCATAACATACTTGGGTCATGATGTCAATTGAGCGCAACGTTGAGATACACGGTCGCCACTTGACATCATGACGAGCCAAAAATGGCAAAATTGGCACAATGACACACAAAAGTGCCTTGAAAGGTCTACAATTATATTATAATATCTCCGGCTTGGATCGTGCAATCACTTAATCCTTCTAAACACAATGACTTGACACCATTGACCTTCGATCCCACATATGTGCTCCACTTGGGGCGCCTTGAAAGGTTACGAGCGCTACTTCCCAAGTGGGCACATGAAAATATGGAAAATTGTAAAACACACACCTTGCTCCCAACGCATCGCTTCGGGATCACCACACAAGCTTCCCTTCACGAAGGTTAGGCTTGCAATTGACCGTAGGGAGTATGGAGAAGGGGCTTGCACAATATGAGGTCCATTGGCGGGCTTGGCTTGGAGTAATGGACCCGCCAAATGGGCACACAACACAACACATGGCACATACCACATATTGCCCAAAAATGTAGCTCCCACCACGATATGTCATGCCCCTCCAAGGGCATATCTTTGTGTCAATCGCTCATAGGAACTCAAGGAGAGTTCCTATGCAACACCAACACTTGCGCGCTACACTCGAAAGTTATCTTAACGCACGCAATATCATGGCCAATGAGTTGTAACGCAAACTCTACCCTCTTGACCATGATCCATTACACTAGCGCGCACGTGTGGAGACGCAAGGCATATAATGCTTCCTAAATTACGTCGGGAGTATTGTGAATACATCCCACGTTTCCTTATCGTCAATACTCGCAAGCAACACGAGATATGACCTTCACAAGTGGCCTCACGAATCAACTTTGTTTTGCCCATATCTTTAAGACAAATGGAGGGCAGGATAAAAGGGAAGTTGATTCGTGCATACGGAAGCACGTAGGTTCACTCGAAAGAGGTCAAATCAAGTGCGGGGATGTCGAAGTCGAAAATCCGATTTCGACATCCTGAAAAATTCGGATTAAGGTTGCGAGTATTAATTATGAAAATTGCGGAAGCATCCATGCAGTTCCTGGCGACTTTGGAGCCTTCGTGACGGATAGCGTTAAAATTTCCATTATAAACAGTTAAACTTGCGGTTACGGTAAAGTCGCGAACCAACCGCCAGCAGTCAAAACAGTGAGTATCGGAACGGAAGCATAAAAATTGACGGAAACAATATGAAAATAAAACCCTGTTGATTCCTGATATTCTGATACACAAATCTCCGCTGGCGGTGCATCGGTTGCCGATGCGGGGCTTCACGGCACGGAACACGCCGTGCATGGGGTTAGTGGACCGGAGACCGGTTGTATGCCGTAACCTGGCCATGGGGTTCTGGGTACCGCTTCACCCCCCTCCTTAGAGCAAACCCTGGGGGGGCTCGATAACACCCACGCATGGCAGCGGGTACCCAGGACCACTCCCTGAAAGGGGGGGGGTGTCACATCCTCACTTCAGTAAGTCACAGTAAGATAGGTATCCCACAGTGGGATAGGTATGCTGCTGTAACAGCTCGTAGCACATGTATAATATCAAGTATCATGTCCCGGGTCCTGGCGGCGATTGTTCGGCATCCAAAGGACCCGTTAACCCATACCAGGCGCACCGGGTGCCGGCTGCTACGGTCACCACCACAGTGGCAGTGGCATACACGGCCAACATAGGCGTCACACGACGGCCGAGGTGGCCCCACAAGTCGAGAGCGACCACAAAGATCCATCAAGCTACCCCAAGCTTCCCAAGGCCCGCCGACTGGGGAGAGTCCCCACGGGTCCTTCCTCGGGCGCACCATGTCCATATCCATACGACGCGAGTCCAGAGTGCCATAGTCGAACTCGTTACGAACCCCAAATCGTAAGGGAACTCCTCCTGAAGGGATCGGGCATCAAGGCCGTCTTTTCCCTCGCCCTACTGCCACGAAGGCCATATATGAGGGAGTCCCCATGCAGTGTGGGCGGAGGCGTCGACTCCTCAAACCACCAGTTTCCCAGGCAGACTGACCGAGGTCAGGAGCACCGGAGGCCGCCATCCGAATGCAAGTGCGTCTGCAAATCGGTAGGCTCACACTGGGACTGACAGTGGCGGACCGCTGGGAGTGTAGTCAGGCAACTGGGCTTCCCGCCTGGCGCCATCAGGATCTCCACACATCACAGCGAATAGGGCAACACGGTATCACGGGCACTCAAACAGTAGAATCTGTAATCAAGTACTGGTCCAGGCTGGACCAGGCTGTAAGGATATGTACACGGCGACTCAAGGCGCCTCTGTATCCCGATTCGTGGTGAAAAACAGTCCATCCCTCAGCGATGGGCTGATGACACTTAACATACAGATGCACATATCCTGGAGGGCAGAAAAACAAGCAACAATTTGGGTAAATAGGCGTGTAAACACACTCAGAACAGAGTGCCAAACCACGCCACGGTCAGGATAAGGCAAATGCAGGAGGATGGACAGGATAACGCCTGAGTTCAGGCATATATAGTCTCGAGACACACGTCGACTGGTCTGGATCCCGCAAATGCCATGGGACCAGACGACACACCAAAAATCGCAATGCCGATGACAGCGGCATCCGTTGCGCAACGTCGTATGGGCTTCAAGGCCCCAAGAGCTCAAAAATATGAAGGTCAGTCGCCCTACCTGGTTTCCCAAGGATTCAGCAGGGGGGGGAGTGACGAATGGAATTGAAGAGAGGGGCCATCCTCCTCTGGATTCAGCAGGGGGGGGTATATGGCCACTCTGTCACCGAAAGATGGAAGAGAGCAAGCAAGTAAGGGACGATTCGTCGGCCTCACAAGCGCTCATAACACATCAGGGGAGAGCCCAGGGCGCTGATCAGGCACCCCTGGCTGCAATCGCCCGGGTGAGTGCTGCCAAGTCCCAAACGTGGATCTTGGTCTTGTGCTTGCGGATGTACTCCATGAAGGGAGTATTGACCCGCGGCACAAACGAGGAGACGGGTTCCCAGGTGTCGTGGGACGGCCCATAGCCTCGCCAACGAACCTTGAACTCCAGACCTCCGGGTGCCGAGGCCTTCGGACGCTGAGCCAGGATCTTCTCGACAGTATAGTCGTCCTGCTCAGCATAGTCGTCGTCCGAATCGGCCTCATGTTTGGCGTAGTCCAGGGACACATGTCAGCCACGGAGGTCGGGTTCCCGCACACGGAGTTGACTCTCGTGGCGCTCCCGGAACTGTCCGTGACCCACCTTGATGCGGTAGGTGTCCTCACCAATCCTGCGGACCACCTCGCCGGGTGTGAACCAGGTCTTGGTGCGGTGGGTGCCCATGGGGCGGGGTCTGATCACCCACACCGGGTCTCCCACCCTGAACTTCTGCGCTGTTGAGCTCGGGGCGGACTTCTGACGCTCAGCATGCTCCTTCTCAAGCTGCTGGCGGATGTCCCGCGCCGTTTGCTCTTGCCGCGCGAAGAACTCCTTGGCATCCATAGCCATGCCATCACCAGACAAGGGAAGTCCCCTACCCAGGGGGTCCCTGCCAAACAGAATCTGGTGAGGGGACAAACCGCCCGGAGTGGGGGTGTCATGATGGGCCTTCAGAGCAGGCCACATCTCCTCAAACCAGTTCCGCCGTGGATTGGTGATGTGGATCTTGCGCAGCTTCTCGAACAGCTGCCGTCCAGCCACTTCAGCACGGCCGTTAGACCGGCTGAGATAGGCGACGCTCTTGGCATGATGTATTCCCATGAGGGAACACATAGCCTTGAACCAGCCACCAGTAAACTGGGGCCCTCGGTCACTGCAAATGGTGCGGGGGATGTCAAAGACGGTCAGCCAATGACGAATCATCATGACTGCCACTTCCTTGGCAAGCAACCCCTTTTTGCGTGCCGGAACGGCTACAACGTAGCCGCTGTGGCGGTCCACACAGAGAACCACACAGTCAAAGGTCTCCTTGCCAATGTGCACTTCGGGCATGGAGAAGACGTCCATGGCCACGCTCTCCATGGGCTGGTCAGGAACCGGGGTCCATTGGGGTTCCCCCTTGACTTTCCGGTTATCGGGATTGCAGGCCTGACAGACCGAGCAACCCTTCCTGACACTCTTGATGGCAGTGTAGAGAACGATATGGTCGATCTCGAACCGACGCTGCATGTCAAGAGCTTGCTTCTTGACCCCTGGGTGCAGCATGTGGTGGTGCCAAGCTTCACACAGCTCGAGCACCCGGGACTCTGGGACTAGCAGCTTACCATTCCGGTAGAGCTTGCCATCTTCCTCAGTCAGCCCCTTTGGCCACTTCTGCCCGTCGTCAGGGTCGGTCACAGCCCTATACTCGGCCGCAAAGGCCTCAGACTTGGCGTAGTCGTCGGTCCAGTCGTCCTGGAGGCAAGACTCCGGGAAGAGGTGCTTGTCGGACTCAGTTCCTACAGGGGGTGCCGGACCGGGCCTTCCGCCCGCGGCACCCACAGGGGCGAGTACACTGACCGTTCTGCTCACCCTCGAAGCGAGGGGGGCATCTGCGGCCATGACGACGAAGCATTTGGCACCCTCCTCCTCCATCAGGCGCTCCATTTCAATGATCCTCTTGGCTTCAGCGGTCTCAGCCTCATCGCCATGGGCAGAGATGTCCTGCATGCCCTTGCTGGCGGGATAGGCCCACCTACTGAGACAGTCCGCCACGGTGTTATCCTTTCCAGGAATATAAACAACCGTAAGGTCGAACTTGGCCAAGGTCTCATGCCATCTTGCCCGTCGGGAGGCGGGACCTGAGGGGGTGTCCACGTGCTCCTTGTGCCACGACTGCAGACTCTGATGGTCGGTGCAGACGGTGACGGGATGGAGGGCTATGTACCCAGCCCATTTCCTGAGAGCCATGACGATGGCATACGCCTCCTTTTCACGGGGCGTCCACGTCCGTCTCTGGCCTTCCGCCAGGACTCGGCTCCAGAAGGCCACGGGCACGTGCCTCCCGTCGTCAAGCACTTGCTCCAACACAGCGCCAATGGCGTAGTCGGAAGCGTCGGTGCGCAGGACGAACCCTCGGTCGGGATCCACGAGGTGCAGACCCACTGCGGATAGCAGCACCTGCTTCATCCCCTCAAAGGCACGGTCGGACGAAGCTGTCCAGACCAGAGCCTTCTTGGACCCCTTCTTGGTCTCCTCTCGGTTGCCCTTGAGCATGGTCGTCATGGGGGCTGCATACTCGGCATACATTTTGATATACCCCGAGTAGTAGTTGCAGAACCCCAGATACGCCCGTAGCTCAGAGACCGTTTTG
>CAXIWF010000150.1:0-56680 GCA_964036045.1 Eutreptiella sp. 'Long Island Sound 2002' | reverse complement strand
GGTCGGAGAGTAAGTACCGATACTCTACCAATGAAAGCAAGTGGCGCAATGTTCAATAAACGTTGTTGACACTCACACACAGAAATAGGGACATTGATACTGACAGGCCTTGTACTACCGCACTCACTTGATGTCTGCATCTGTGAGACACAGCGTAGGGAATATGATGCCGGTTACTATAAACTCCAAGTGTGGCTTCAGCACTTTATAAGTCGGGCTCATTTCAACGCATGCGGCCACATAGCCAATGCACATGCGCTGGACATCCTCCGTCACGTAAGAGCCCTTTGCTCGCGCTGCCAATGTATTCATCACGGGCGCCAGCAGCACTGCAGCAGTATTCTCGCGGAAGAATATCGCAAACTGTTGTACTCCTCACTGGCGTAGTTGGGATTGCCATAGCGCTGGATAAATTGGCTTACGATCCGTGCTGCCCATTTCTTCAACTGTGTAAGAGTATTAGCCGAATTGAGAAGCAGGGATGATAAAATGTAAACGGTTCGGTGGACGGTAGAATGCTAAGATATAACCCTCACACCTCAAAGAGCAATTCACGATCAACCAACTTACAAGACTCACTGTGCTATATACTATATATGCAACTACGAATGTGCGACTAACACAAAGCAGTATGCTGCGGTTAACTGCAATGCCATGGATAAGTGTTAGCTACACTTCTCTGTGCTATGTACTGTGTGGTGTAGCAAAGCGTACCTTCCACCATGCCCAAGCAGGGCGCTCTTCGACGTCGACCGGCTGCCCCAGCGGTTCGATGTTTTCTGACGCCTCGTGCAGCGGCTTGTTGAGTATATGGGCAATCGCTTGGAACCAGAAGTTGACATCTACGCCCTGCACTTTTGGAAGGTGGTACATGGTCGCACTCCAGAATATTTTGAGGCACATCTTCATCACCTGTGCTGCCTCGATGGAGTTCAGGTTGCTGATGTTGGTCATGAGTTGCTGCAGGGCAGGGAAGGTCGCCTGCACGATGTCATCCAGTGGCTTACGCGCTTCTTTCTGCTTGTACTCGTACCGCTTGGCTACTTTACGCAAAGCGAGAAGTGCGTTGTACATTCGTAGAACGTCGGGGCTTTGGATACACGTCAGGATAGTCGGGATCAGCGAGGGCCACCTATTGCACAAAAGGCAAGAGCAAGTCACAGTGTTAAGTGATGGTAAGTTATAATAAGCACATTAATGGGAGCTCGAGCAGCAATAGCACCCCACAGCATTGAGAATATTGTTGTAGCTGGGATGCGTGCAGTGTGCTGCAGTGCAGAGCGGAGTTGAGTTTGGTGCACTTACTTGTCAGGGAAGTCGGATTCCGACACGATCCTCACTGCTTCGGCAAGGATAACCCGGATAGAGTTATCCATCTCAACGAGCAATATATCGAGTAATCTTGTCTTGAATATTTCTTTCTCCTCGTCCGTAACTTCACAATGACTAGCATTACTGGGGCTGGCTGGTTCCCGCTGGGGATGCTGCCGCAAGAAACTTGGGAGCTTGTTCTTAATGACGATTCCCGTTGCTTGCCGCAACTCTCGGTGCGTATTTGAATTTCCAATGTAGTTAATCAATGTTACAAGTGCCCCAGGGTTCGTTAAAAACTTCTCCAGGGCATCTTCTGCGTTCTTTCGTGCAACCCCATCAATGTTATATGTATTGATCAGAATATCTTGTAACACTGACTCCATGATAGTCAGTGGCTACTAAAAACTGGAAGTTGCAATGTAGATATTTGAATAGCTGCTTGGAACGACTGGACGATCAATGCTTGAGTTCGATCTCTAATCCATAAATGCTTCTGAGGTAAACTTTAAAAAGTAAAAAGTACTTCGAGGTAACTTTTTTTTAAAAACTTTTCTCCAGCTTGCGTCGATGCCAAGAACCACCAACAAAACAAAAACGCAAATAAACCAGATTTACTATTATTCATTTATAATTTCATACGTATTATCGCACAGTGAAAATTACCGTCATCAAATAAATTGTTGAAATCACGCAAAGCAGGTTCGCAAAGCAGACTCGCAATTACCGGTAATTGTACTCGTTGAAGATCTGTACTCATACCGGTACCGCCTCCATCACTTCCTAGCTGTATCCGTAATTGCCACGGTAGATCCACTGATACTGTGGATTCTGCTGTGCTGTAATGATGTCCATGAAACTCTCATGCACGACCTCGTTAAACTCCTTATTATACGCGCTTCTATTATTTCTACCCTACTTTACCAGCACCCAAGCATTATTAAAAGATCATGAAGTGTTGGCGAGTCAACATATGATCGAGTTATCTCCTGTAAACATCACCACGAACTTAGAGGAATGGGAGGCCGACTTAGGCATAATGTTTTATGCTCCGTGGTGCAAGTACTGTAAACAGCTTTTGCCTTCCTGGGCTACAATTTCAGAACTCACGGCTGGTAAGAAGAATCTTGTCATTGGAAAGTTCAATTGTGAGGGTTCATCGGTTCATGTAGACTTGTGCAAGAAACTGGTGGTCGACCGATACCCTACATTGCTGTTTCTCGGATATGGGAACTTCAACCAAGGGCCCAACGGAGCACTAATAGGGAAATCTCCTAATCCAAGATTAGTAAGATTCGTTTCAGATATATATCCAGAGGCGGTGTACGACTGGATAACTATGCTATCATTTTTAAGTGGGGCGCAAAGGCGGTGGGATGACATAGTGGGCTTCTTCACTGGCAAGTCGCGCACGGCCGAACGCCTGAAAAGTCTGAAAGCAAAAAAAGATGCAGCCGAGAGAAAGGCGATGTTATTCGGACAAGAGCTAGAGAAATATAAAGCAAACGAGCTATTCGATTCGCTCGATGATAACGGCGACCCCTTTCCTCTAGCGCATGAAATGCAACCCGATGAGGTACTACGCTGTTGAAGCTTGGTTGATAGTGAGTAGTAGGCGAACACTTGGCATGATTATGTAGAAGTACAACTGTCCATGACTATTTTTCTATTACGATGTAGTTTATTAGGATCATCAATCTGAAGCACAAGCGTTTCATATCACTGAACCACACTGGCATTGTAGAGCAAATTACGCCGGATAAAAATTTATGTTTTATCCGGGTATTACACATACTTTATTGTATGTTTTATATTTGTTTGCTACACATACTTTATTGTACCACAATTGCAGATAAATCTGCCGCTTCGGATGTGCATCGGAGAGATGGCAGCAGAATTCTGCAAGTAAGATTTCGTTCTCGCCCATGGGGTTATGCTGAGTTAATTATGGGATTTACTACTTAAGAGTGTGCTGTGCTTCTTTTCAAAGGGTTACCTCCAACTCACCCCCCACACCCACTCCCTTGACTGCGATGAAGATTGCCATTGTATTGTGTATTACTATCGGCAAGCCTAAAGTATCTTTACATCCCATAATGGTAATACATTTACCTTATATATAACCCTTTGTATTTGGCCATATATCTATCTATCTATCTATATCTATCTATCTATATGTACAACATGCTAATCAGGTATTACCCGGAGGAGAAGTACTGCAAGATGCTCGATCAATGCATGCTGCGCGAGCTAGAGCCACAGGTGCGTGATTGTTAATACATGCAACTGTTAATTAGCTCTTCTTTTACTTAACGTGAAAATTCACCATCGCACACCTTGCTAATTATAGCGGTTTCCCCATTTCTAGAACATTTAGTGGCAGGAATGCTTATATATACTATGATATGCGGTATGTGGTAATAAAAACAATGCGTGGTTATCGTCTGTAGGTGTGTCGCCCTGCATCATGCCCTTTCGATAGCCATCGTGGATGCGTGGTGGTGTCAACGTGTATGAAACCAGACGTCATTCAGCAGTACAAAACTGCTCTACAAAGTCAACCACGAAAGCAGCGTCCTGCCCAACAACCGCAGCAGTCGTTCAGACAACCACAGCAGGCGCAACAGCAGGCACAGCAGCAGGCACAGCAGCAGGCACAGCAGCAGGCACAGCAGCAGACACAGCAGCAGACACAGCAGCAGACACAGCAGCAGGCACAGCAACCTCTAACACAGCAATTTCAGAAAGGAAGACCGGAGAACAGTGCAGCACCAAACCAGCGCGCTCAGCAACAGGGGCAGCAGCAACATAAACGGCGACCGCAACAAGTGCAGCAGGAGCATCAAGGGCAGCAAGGGCAGCAAGGTGCTAATGTCCCTCGTAGGCAGCCCCCTGCAGATATGGCAAGAGTTGTGTAAAAAACTGTTTCCATAATCCTTCGCGTATGTTTGCATGTATGTATTTTAACCCGCTAATACGTAAAGTTTTATGCAGCGTGAAAATTGGTTATTGACCTCGTGGTGGTATCGTATCTAACTTAGTACCAGCATGCCCGTGTTTCCCAGCAGGTTCCTAAAATGCACCATACATTCTTCCGAAATACACGACCATACTTTATCAAAGGTAAATTATTTTATAAAACCTTTACAACCAAAAATTACACTTCCAAAATAGGTATCAACCATAGATAATTGATGGAGAACTTTGGAGTTCTTTAAGGTCCACTTCTTGATAAAAACTTCGAGCAGCAGCATATTCAGTGCACTTCGAGCAGCAGCATATTCAGGGCAAATATTGCCTTAGGACACTATAGTTACCATCCACAACAATCCTCTTCACTGCGCCTCGATCAAGGCTGAAAAGGGGCACACCCTTGCCCATAATATGTATAGATACGTCGCTAGGATCCAACGTTGCTGCTACTGCTGCTACTGCTGCTGCTTGGGCATTAGCTGTATTTCCAGCAGTGGAAGTGAGGGGATCGCTACTATGTAATGGGCTTGGACCTGACTCGTCTGCTGATACAACTGATGCTAGCGTGTCGAGGCACTCGCGGATAGCTTTCTCTACCTGTTCTGGGAGAGGAGGAGAACTTCCCGACCTAAGGTTTGAACCTTTATTTGGACTTTCGCCGCTAAATTTATGTCTTTGAGTGATATGTGTACCGAATCGTGTCATCCAATGCTCTTTCAATTTTGGTGCGTTCGAGCCTGAGCAATAAATAATATACGCGGGGAGATAAATATGACAAGATAAGTGCATGCATATATTCATCTATTCATAACTCCCAACTGTCTGGTGCGAAGAACGAACTACTTACCAATGCTGCAAAACCTATCGCATTTTAGTACACTTCCTCCCGGGGCTACCTCCCAAATGCAAGGGTTGGACTGCCCCGAATTCGATGACGAGCCTTCGAAACCGACACTGGACTCGCAACCAAACAGGCATAAAGCAGCTCCGAAAGGCCGAATACTCGTCAGCGTTGTGGCTAGGGATTGGTCAGCTAAAGATGAAGCTATGCGGTGCATCGGTGGTGGGCTATCAAAGCAATACATATGCTCAGCATAGAACTCTCGTAATTTATCTAACATGAAATCTATATCTGATGTAACTCCTGCTCCAGCGAGTGCTAGGCAATGCGAAACTTTTTGAATTTTGGAAGGAACAGACAAAACCACGGGACCTAGTTTCAAGGTCCAACTTATACCAATGACACAATCTTCGGTTCGAACAACTAGGACGCTGCCACCCTGCGTCGAAGCTCCATAAGCTTTTTCCATCATCGGGAGTCGACCTGAAGAGTCAAATCTCCCAACATTATTTCGACCAGGACCCGATGCTGAAACCTTGCAAAAGTATATGCCAAAAAACATGTACCACTTGCAAATAGCAATTATAGCAAGTGAGATATGTATGAAGCAGTGGTGATTCATCTTGGTAACTCTCTCGGTAAATAAGGGAAAATGAGCCAATGGCGACGCATGTGGCTAAACACTCAGCATCAAACGATAGAAGCTCATCAAGAACTGTATAACCGAAAGTAACGTTATGTCATAATCTTTTTTTTTTAAATGTACGAGTGAATGTACGAGCCTACGATATCGTTAACTTAGCGTAGGCTGGGATACGAGCAAGAGGTGAATACACCATTATCCCATAACTGGATACAGAGCACTGCCCGAAGTAAAATTATTTTTTTACTAAACAAAGTTTGATACAGTAGAAAGTTGTGGCAGGGGCGATGCAAAACATTGCGAAACCGACTGGAGAAACTCACTTTAAAAGTATCTTTTTGTTCACGTTGACACCACCTCTCAGTGTGCTGAGGTGAGGACCCTGCTTTCCAGGCTTTTCTTCGTATTTTTCACACCGCCTTCGACGTGAGAGCCCTTTTCTTGAAATACATCACCTCTGTATGTTAAATTTATGTCCTCGGGAACTTTTATATTCCAGTATCTATCTATCAGACATTGCCCATCATCAGGCAGCAGAAAATAAATATGTCGGATGAACACAGACGATATCTGCGCAGTAGGGGACAGATTTTAGTGCACAATGAACGGCGATACGTCAGACAAGATCTTGGACCTGGTAGGGTGCCAGTAAGAGAAGAGACTAAGCCTAGACTTCTTATGGTAATAGTAAATTCGGGTATTTAGATGATTATTACAATTTCTATGGTGTAATACTGCCTTTTGAGCACAATCTAATTTAACTACCCTTTATCCTCTCCCAATGTACACGCTTGCTGTTGTTGACCATCTAAGGATGCAACTAAAGCAAGAATGGAGAAGCTACTGGAAAAGGAGCGTGAAAAGGCTAAACGTTCCCGACTTGGAAAGTCACTGGTTCAAAAGTTTTCGCGGAAGTACGGCAGGTAAGTCATGTTGTTACAATATCATACTGTGAACAGAGCTGCGCGGCCTGTATCCGGGTTATTATAGAATGAATATTCTTGAAATAATTATGATTTTGTATTGGCATTTTTGATGCTGCACAAAAATAGGAAATTTGCTCCTGCGATCGAGTTCTTTGTGGAGGAGTACATGGATAGTATGGAACAGGTGTCGAATTTGGATGTCGACAAGCTGGACCGAGAGATCCACAACGCAATCAAGATGGCATCTGCTCCACAGGATTCAGAATCTGCCAGCTTTGAGACGAAGGGCAATTAATCTTATCCACCCTTTTAAAGCTGTTTACTGCTTTGAATATGATCCGCATACACCCGCTGCTGTAGGTGTCCACGATGAAGTAAAAAGGCTCGGTTGTGTGATTATCGGAGCTCGATAATTATGTGTACGTATATTGGTATATCGTTAATTAAGACGGAAATGGGAGGATTAGAAGCAACGAAAAAGCAGAGAAAATGATGTTATATACAGTAAGGAAGCTAATCTACCCCCAGGTGCTTTTCAGGTGAAGCGACCTGGAGGGAGACCAAATGAGGACCATAACGACTCGAAGCCTTTTTCACTACCAAGACATCGAAGAGTGGAATTCTCCGCAGGAGGGGGAAAATAGCGAGTGCGTACAGAGTTCGAGCAACCCAGAGTGGACAGTTGGCTGTGTTCAGTATTCACCCAATCAGGCGTTATCTTTCACCGCCTAATTTTTTATACTACGATTACAGTCCGCAGTAGCCGAGCAGCAACCTTAGCTGGCTAACCTTTGCAAACCAAACAGCATGAGTTTTGTGCTTGTGTGCACTATATTTGCTTTCCTGTTTCATCCCACTTTTCCTCCTTTTATATCTTTGTTGTGGGGCTGCCCCGGGCCCACCATAAAAAGGTCACATCCTGAGTAATTAATATGAAATGAATGGATGCTTCTAACCTTTTCGGCCCTTCGCACGCCAATTGTTTCAGCCCTTTCTGACTGCCGGCAAATTTCAATAAAGTAGCGAAATCGGCACTTAAACCCAACGCAGTGTTTCTTTATCGCTGCTTAGGTTTTCTAATGTTATGCTTGCGCTGAAAATTACTGTCATACTATGAAACGAGTAGTAAACTCCGTTTAAAAATAAGTGCCCACTATCATATCAATCAGCCAGGCAAAAGAGTAAAATAATAAGATTTGCCAGAAAAGCAGACGGGATGCGATGATCATGCCTTTTGAATACCCGTACTTCAACAGTACGCTATGATGTGCATAGCAGTAAATTAAGTACAGCAACTGCAGCAAGCACAGCAGTGGCTTGATACAACCAGGCTATCAATTTCGGGTTTGAATTTACTGCTATGCATATCATAGCGTACTGTTGAAGTACGGGTATTAAAAAGGCATGATCATCGCATCCCGTCTGCCTTTCAGAATGATGCCCTGCAGTACATTACTACTGCACTTCTATTTTAAGCAACTGCTGCTGGGATCCGACAATCATACAAAAAACGATCGGGAGATATGGGGTTGCTCATAATTGACTCTTCTATTCGGAATAGAAGAATGCGAACTTTACACACAACTTTACAAGAATAATAATTCTATAGAACATTTGATATCCGCTAGGGTATGAATCAATACCAAAGTAGGACAAGAAACATTAACCAAAGATAAGGGAAAGATAGATGGAGCATCTTAAAGTAGTCGGCGCGAATCGTTATCCACTTTCATATTGGAAGTATATCTTCATGCCGCACTATAGAAGGAGGAAGGGGGAATGGGGAAGACGGAGAGAGGTGAGAGGGGACTATTTTCACTTGCCCTCATTCCCCTCCCCCACGTTTCCTTGAGCTATATCCGTGGTAGGAGGGGTTGCTGAGACGCTTCACGATGATGCTTGTACTGTTGATACAGATATTCATTGTGCTGCCCAGATGGCTGCTGTTGCTGCTGCTGTTTGGGTGGTGCATAGAACTGCCCGGACGCTCCAAAAGCCCCACTTCCACCACCGGAAGTCACCAGCGGTAGGCTTTGGCCACCTACTCCCGCTCCACTCCCTGCTGCTGCCCCGAAGCTTCCCAGACGGTTATTCTTGTTGGACGAGCTGGAGGGACCGTACGGGTCGGAGTAGTCTCTACTGGCGCCAGCGCTGCCCTTGAAGTACAGCGCGTGCATAGCCTCGGGCTCCGGCTCGAACTCCCGACTGGCCTCCCCGTGGCGGATAAGCTCTTCAAACTGCTGTGAGCGCTGCATCATTCCCCCGCGCTGCCGACTTGCTGCAGTTGCTGCTGCATGGCTTTGCTGCTGCTGCTCCTGCTGTTCCGCTGCGGCATAGGCATCCGTTGCCTGGGCTACTGCCACGATAGCGGACTCGGAGATATTGAAGGAGTCACCGCGACCAGAGATGCTTCGCTTAGGGGGACTGCGGGCTGAGTCTACACGCCTCATCTCCCCGTCTCCACCGCTATTAAGGCCTGCCCGGGAAGACCCCTGGCACCCCAGCTGATGGCCATCGAAGCGGTCTTCCGGGCCTGCGTGCGGACCGGTCTGCCCGGCAGTTCCGTTCGACACAGCTGAATCCTCTACCCCGCTAGCGCTTGCACCATTGGCGTCATAGTCCGTGGAAGAATAATAGTCACTTCCCCCACCTCCGCCCCTACCCCCATTGGCACCAGCCTCAGCCCCAGCAGCGGGCGGAGGAGGAACGTGAATATCATATCGGCTGTCGTCCAGCAGGTATGTGCTGCCGTGCGTCTCTTGCGGGGGCGGCGCTGCAAACAGCGAAGGAAAGTTCAAGGAGTTGACCTTGAGATAGTCACTGAATGGCGACCAACCACCCGAGTTCTTCGCACGGACCCGCAAGTGCCACTCAGCCTCCTCCGTCCGCGGGCTGCCGAGCTTCACGCTACGGCTTAAGTTCTCGTATACAACCTCCCATTTGTTACGCCGTCCATCACGAGTAGCGTCCGGACCAGATGAAGTCCCAAAATGCCCTCCATTAGAACTGTGCAAACCGTTTTCTCTACCTTCACTTCCCCCGGAAACATTACCATTAAAGGACCGGCATTACTAGCATCCGCACTAGGATCCATAGTTGTTGCGAACAGTGCGGAATCTCCATCACAAGCGAACAGAGATGATTCCTGCTGTCGACTAGGACTGTTCTGCCGACTGTGACTGCGACTTTTGCCCCGCGATGACTTAGAAGATCTCAGTTGTGACCGGTTGCCGATAGTCAGTGAGTTATGAATCTGCACAGGACTATGTCCAGGTGAGCGCGTCCACTGGTTGTAGGTTGGACTCGTTACTGAGGGAGCTTCAAAAGAGCTACTCAATGCCTTCTGTTTCTCTTGCCGAGCTCTCTTTTTCAATGCATCTTTAGAGGGAATTACATGGCCATTTTCATCAAATCGTTGGATTTGCAATTGATATTTTGTTATTTTGCTACCATTAGCCATGGCGGTTGGCCAAGTAATGAGCACGTCAAGTCGAGCAGGAATATCGGTTTTGAGATCAAAAGAACTTCTGACCGGTACAACATGTAGTCGCGGCATCCCTGGTGCAGAAGGAGACCACTTCACTGTGTGCACTGCCTTCGTTTCGCTCATAACCGTACAGCCAAGATATTCGACCACAACTCGTAGGTGATACCACAGTGCTGGGCGGAGACCTTCTATCCGGGCACTGAGCACATTAGTACCACTTGAAACCGTTATATAGTCTACAGCCCCAGCGTCATTGATAAATTTACTGAAGTAACCTTCTTTATATTCTATTCCTTCCGCAATTTGTAATGAATATATGACGGAATCCAGCACTGAGGGGGGCTGGATACCACAGAAACTTACAGGCTCCCACGAAACGTCCAAACTGTTATGAGTTCCGAGCTGAACATTGGCGGGAGTGGATCTACAGTACAAAAAACAAAAAATATATCATCCCACTGCATTAAACCATTGAAATAAAGAAAAGCACTACCCGGGCACAAGGAAAAAAAATATGTAGTAAACTTTTCAGGGCCTCAAACGCAGTCACCACTTCATCTAACAGTCAAGAGTGGAAGCATTGAACTAACCTGTTAACCAACATAAATCCCTTCGGATAACAAAGTCGTCCCTCTCTGGAGTTTCTTCAATGATCGTGCTGACATTGAAGAAGTAGAAGCACCCCGGATGTCTCAGAATATTGGCAAAATGGAATGAATTAAGCTCTGGTAGGGCTCCTTGATAAACGAGGAAAGAATCTGAAAGGTAGTCATGGGGGGAAAGTGACCAGAAAATCAGGAAAAACAAAATCATTATACAAAAATTAATCAATTAGTATCCAAAATAACTATTATTGCGATGGCTGACCTCCATTTCCATCTAAGGCATTCACTTCAATGCCTTCACTCATAGAGAACTCCTTGTATATTTTGTCCACTAATCGTTGCATATTTTGCCCTTTTTGATGATGGAAAGGGTAATGAGGCGTTGATGCGATCAAAAGTTGATAATCGAATGTCAAATAATAAATATCGTACAATATTTTTAGTAATTGCTCCATAGTTAACTGGGTTACAGTAAGTAACGTTAAATTTGCTTTCAACTTCTAGACTTTTGCTGTACTGAACTTACACAAGACTGAACTTTACACAAAGTTGAGATTTTTTATTTACTGTTGTAATTAATTAGATTAGTTAATTATAAATATGTCTTATAAAACGTATAAACAGTTTCAAAGCAAAGCCGTTTCAGCTCCGCTCTTCTGCGAGTGCTGCACTACACTTACAGTACCGTACTCAACTTACTGTACAGCACTGTACTGGACAGTACAGTAGTATACTCTTTTTTCCAGTAACATAAGTGGTTATATTTATGGAGAACAGCACTGTAAGTTACGGGTACGTCGTATCCCATCAGTATCATACTGCTTCGTAAAAATTTATTATCATAGCACGATCCTGTGTAGATACTCAATCAGAAAGTCGAACTTTCGACTACCCGCAGTTGCTAGGAACTATGCATTCGAGTCACCTAGTCCCAGACATATATATTGCCTGTACAAGTATCATACCCCATGATGGGTTTCGGGTTTTCCCAGTTGTTCAAGGCATTGAAAGAGTTTGACCATGAAGACTTGGCCAAATTTATATCCCATGTATCAAAAGAACCCAATCGTTTATCATTCTTTAGAAAATGAAAATTAATGCCCTGACCGAGTCGAAATGTAAAGCAAGCGATTTCCGTTCCGAAACAGATTGGCCGTAATTCAAAATTTTCTATTTCAACCTCGAGGAGGGCTTCATGCCAGATCTTAAGGACTGTACATGGACAACCCCAGATAGACAATACTTAATCATATAATGGCCCGTCTGCGCTCTCATCACAGAATGTGTGGGTGGTTATTTGTCTGCGGCGCTATTGAAGAAACATTCCTGCAGTATCGAGCGCATATTGAGTGCTGCCACCAAAACATCAGCGTTACCAGTGTTGATTACTCCACGAAGGAACTTCTATCCTGTGATGGACGAAGCGCAAGACATTTTGCCTGCATTGGATGATTAAGCACTATGGAAATGCCACTCTAGTTATCACTGGTAGTGTCTATTCCATATTGGACGGTGCAATCTCCGCAAAGGTAAGGACTTCCGATATTTCTTTAAACAGCAACAAGATTCGGCCATTGTGATGCCCTCCAATTTGTGCCTCCAAAAAGGCTTCTGTGAGGCATCTGCACGACTGGTTCTGGATGTTGAAGTTATCCCTATTGAAGCAGCGGTGTGCTCAATAGATAATTTCCACCTATGGCTAGTGATATTACTTCGAGTGAAATTGGATATATACTCAGCGATCAAGAGGCAGATAGACACTAGTGATCGGAGTTATGAATACTTCAGTGCCCCTGCAGTCTCCGCTGCAGACATTTGTCCGAAGCACCGGAGCAATTCCTTACGGATGTATCCAAGCTAGCTGACAAGCATGTTTTGATCAGCAAGGACGATAATGATACGATGTTTTCGTTGTTACAGCCAAGCTGTTTCTTAACAATCGATTCCTATCGGCGCAAATCAGGACTTTCTTGCGCGGAGGAATACAGCGTGGTTTGGTTTCCAGATAGACAGACACTTGCAGCGAAGTTGGAGATTTCGAGGGGAGCACTGGAAAGCGGTGTATGATATCGAAACAGTTGCAGTGTACAATTTGATTGATGATCCACAGCAGTTTGCAGTAGGCAAAGACATGGGAAAACTTATTCCTGATTTGTACGGCGTTGATCTTCTCCCATTGGAAAGAAGTGGAAGGGAATATGGTAGTTATCGACCTGGGGCTAATTAACTAAGGTGGGCTATTCTTAGAACTATGTCAAGAAGGCTGAGCTGGCCCAGATTCTAGATCGTGAGATAAGAAGTATGCTGGTGGATATACTGGCAGCTGACAGACTCTTTTTTGAGTACTCGCTTGGGCAAGCCTGTGATGGTCTTTCATTGGGTGTTAGTAAAAGCTCGCAAAAGGAAGTCCGCAAGAAAGTGACTGACGCTGGTGTGGATATAATCGATGCTTCCTCGGTATCTGAATGAAGAAGCCGTACTTCTCTCTCTGTGCTGAATCGAGGGGAAGGAAGCCGTTTGTGTGGTATGTTGAGGACTGAGAATCACGGATGTGGCTGCCTACTGCTCCCCTCCCCTTCCCTTCCCTTCCCTTCCCTTCCTTCCTTCCCTTCCCTTCCCTTCCCTTCCCTTCCTTCCCTTCCCTTCCCTTCCCTTCCCTTCCCTTCCCTTCCCTTCCCTTCCCTTCCCTTCCCTTCCCTTCCCTTCCCTTCCCTTCCCTTCCCTTCCCTTCCCTTCCTTCCCTTCCCTTCCCTTCCCTTCCCTTCCTTCCCTTCCTTCCCTTCCCTTCCCTTCTCCCATGGCTTCCTTTTCGCTTCTTTGTGCTGGTTGGTCGGCACTAAAGATAGAATAAGGAAACACAATGTCTCGATTTCGATTATTACCATCACCTTTGTTAACTTTTGTAACAACTTGTAACGATTGTGGTGGTCTTAATTGAATTTTACATCGTAGGTGACAATCTGCTTTTTGTGGTGATCTAACGAACTGCATACACACCCCAGCGACATAGACGTACTTCGTAGAATGGTACCGTGAAGGATAATTAATTGGTTAAGTTTTGACTGAATAAAATATGCGATTTATGTCTGTGCGATTCCTGCTGGGATTCGAGCTCTTCCAGTCTTGTGCAGGACGAGCATAATCAGTGATAGCAATAAGGTAACGCTATACCGGTACTCGATAATATGGGTGGATAAGGGTAATTGTTAACAATCAAGTCATCCCAAAAATAATACGAAATACGAGTACCAGTTCTAATGGTTTCATAAAATTGCCGCTGAAACTGTCGGAGAGTTCAGCAAACCTTGCCCATTTCAACATCAGTACCAGTTGAGCTATAATTGTTCGAACCATGAGTATAAATTTGAGTAAGAAATGTTACTTCTGCCATAAAGAGCACCCAAGGAATAGATGCGGCAAATGCCAGCTCGCATATTACTGCGATATTGAATGTCAACGTGCTGACTGGAAAGCACACAAAAAGCACTGCGTCAGTTCTAAGGTTTTTAACGAACTCAAAGCCATAGAGGCAGAGTTCAAATGCAAAGATCCGGCATCAGAGTTGCCACTCTTTGAAGTCCCTGAAGAAATATCTTTGGGTTCTAATTCGGATGATTCGTTTAATCGAGATGAATGCGGAATTTGTCTGGAAACGATCGTCAAAGGAGTGACCCTCCCATGCCACCATTCACTATGCTCTACATGTTTAGAAAGTTATAGAGCTCACACGTTTGATGCAAGCTGCCCGTTCTGTCGTTCTCCCATACCTAAAGATCCCAAGCCATACCTTCTGCAAAATGCAGCTATTTTAGTGGAACGTTCGAATCGTCGGAATGATAAGGAGGATGCAGCTCAGGATTTGGGCATGGCAAGGGAGTACGTAGACCGCCTGCTCAAAATTGATGTCAATATGACACCAGCAAAGATATTACTCGCGACACTGCTATCAAAAGCAGAGGATGAAGCTAGTTTGTCCAAAGCCATATCTGTTTACAAAGATTGCATCGGAGACATCTATCCATCCACTCAAAGTTCTAGTTTCGCTGTCAGCAGCACTCATGGTGCTACTCCCGACTCGGCTAAAAGTAATGATACAGCAGTGCCTGCTGCTCTAAGCGGGACTAATATGAAGGCTAATGACTGCTCTTCCAATAGGGGAAATACAAGTGAGCAGTCTGCCAGCGAGTACACATCCTTCCCCGGTTCGAGTACTGATGACGAAGATGCACAGCAGTACGGTATGCGTATGACTTGCTTCATAGGAATCAGCGAGCTGTCTCTAAAACGAAGAGACTACAAAGAAGCCATGCGTGCAGTAAAAGGGGCAATGAGTATAATAAAAGAAGATGATATTCGACTTCGAAAAGTGCTTTCTTTCGCCTGCGACTGCGAATTTCACGCCGGGAAGTATCAGGCGGCTGTAGAATTCGGTACTGCGGCGTTGGATATGAATCCTTATTTCCCCGGCTCTCATTACCAGGTTGCTCGGGCTCAGGAGGCTATGGGTCATCTAGATGCAGCGATATTATCTATGGAGAAAGCTGCTGATATTGAGACTCCTTGGGATGAGTCGAATAAAGAGACTGTGCGCTCCCACCTGCGTGCACTACTTCAAGCAAAAGCGGAGCAGGGCAGCTCAGAGGAGAGGTCGTCAAAGGCAGCAGGAGCTGGTGGTAGTCCACCATCTTAAATGCACCAGTGGTATATTCAATTATATACAATAACGGCAGTGATTTGAGCAGTATTTAAATGCTAGCAATGTATTGTAATTGTGACGAGGGCGGATGGTGTGGCGCTACAATAGTAAGATTGCTTCGATATCATTGGAATTTAAACCCATCTCCTCACTTCTATGCAACTAGAGGATTCGCTTTCATATTCGCTAGTTTCTCCTCTTCTTTCTGATCTACTACAATATCGCCTTTGGGGGCGACAGGTAGCACCGGTGTATTGGGTGCTTCTGGCAATGTAGTTGTGACTGCTGGGGTTTGGGCAATATCCGCGACAGCCTTGGAGGAGCCCACATTGCTGGTAGCTTCACCCATAATGTCGTCCAGCTCTTTCTGTAGCTCTTCATCGTCTATCATTGTTAGCTGCCCAGTCAACATAGCATTGATCTGGTTCTCAACCTGCAGTGAATTTATCACCACCAAGAGGGGAAAAGCAGGGCCAATAAATAAATAACTTCGTAGATAGTCCACAGTAAAAGTACCGTAGGTAGGAAATACTATCTCGACGAAATACACCTTCTCATATCTTGCAATGAGAATAAGAAATACATGCCCGGGCATACTGTTGGTGTATAACAGGGGGCCAGCAGTAGCAATGGGGGTGGGAGGTGCAGGAGTGGGGTCCTTTTCAGCATACCTCTATCGCTTCGTTCGTATCATCCAGCAAATTAGCCACATCATCAACCGACATTTCCTCGTGTAACTTATTTAACGCACTGGTACCAGACTTTAGAGCTTTTAGAACCTCCATATTTGCATGCTCCCATTCAACATTTTCGATCATTTCGAGAACCGACAGCAGCTGCCCATCGACATTGCTGACCTCCTTATCTTTGAATCGCCGAAACTTCAAAGTTAGCAAAGCTCGCTCCTTTTGTTTTTTCTTGATAAGCTCTTTTGCTTGCTCTGTGAGCCTTTCCGAGTCAGCCTCAAGCTGTTATGATGTAAATTGAAAAGAGTGCAACTCTTAGAATAATATATCATAGTATATTTTTTTGGAAACACAACCTCTGCTGACGGTCGTCACAGCTTTTAAAGGTAAATTTAAATTGAATTGGCGGCACACCACAACCTACCTTCTTTCTATACCTCTTCAAACGATCTCGAGCATTCTTTAAGTCCAAAATAGCCCGATCCTTGTCAGTTATTTGATCACTTTTGCGTACTGAATCAGACCTTTGGGCCTTCGGGCTTGTACAACCAGAGCTAAAGAGCGCCCCCATGTTATTTGTTATCGATAAAATCCCGTCAGGAAGTCCAGGAAAAACGATGTACACTGGGAGATGCCAGCTTTAAAGCCCTTTGCATCACTTCGAAGAGTAAGTTACGTCATAAGATACGAGTACTCGTAGTTGCAGCAGGCAAATTTACGATTCTGGGATGAGCACCCAGGCACTGCTTAGGAGACCGAGTTCCCTGCTGGGTTCCTGCTCTGGAGTTGAAAAAAATGGCAATTAATAAATTAAATTAATAATTTACGTAGTTTGGGACTCGGCCGAGTCCACCCAGCAACGCAGTGGAGTTTCGCTCCAGCACTGCTCTGAGAACAGCAAGCAAGTTTTTACCGCAACCAAAAAAAGGCTTATAACAGTTACTCGTACTCCTAAAGTTAACATCACTTGGCGCACTCTTTTCGTGGAAAATCTTTTAATATATATTTCTTCACCGAGTTTAGTGTCGGCAATTCGTAACGATGTGGCCGGTGCCAGAAGCCCAGAAAATTTGTAACGGGGAGAAAATGGGCAAAGCAAACACTGAAATGATCATTCTTTTTGTAAAATATCTACAAAAATCAAAGAATTTTAAGAAATACTTGGATCTGACTGCAAATGAGAGTGATATATTCTTTGTGGAAGAAGCCGTGGAGAGCTTGCTTGATGTGAAGCGAATGCAAAGAGAAAACTTCATGCTGATGGAAAATCTGACGAGATGCATGGAATCAGTGCGTCTCATCAATGTTGTATATACTCGGCTGGAAAAGATGAGACTGGAACAGTTCGACCCATCTAATGAGCATCATCGGTACATGATTGAGAAATTTTATGTAAATATGATGGATAATGAAAGGAAGAATCCGTCGGAACTTGTTAGTGCGGAGTGGTTAGAGCTTGGGTTTCAGGGTAGAGATCCGTCAACAGACTTTCGGGGCATGGGGATATTAGGGCTTTTCCAACTTATGTTTTTCAGCGAGCATAAGAAGCAAGGGGCGAAATTGATTCTAGCGGAACTCTCGAACCCCGCCAGGTTTTATCCCTTTGCGATAATCGGTATTAACTTAACTCGCTTCGTGATGGAGCTATTTGCTGAGCGCAGGCTGCACATTCCCATGATAGAGACATTCGCACACCTCACCGTCAACTCTAGCTTGGCGTATTTAGAAGGACCATCAAACGATATGGATTGCATTAATTTTTGCTGCGATGTGGTGCATAATGTATATGCTACAGCCTTCGAGGAATTTTATTTGACGTGGGTCATGCGCAATCCTACAAACGTGATGTCCTTCACAGACTTGTTTGATGAGATGAAAAAGGTGCTGAAGGATCGGCACCCCTGTATCTGATCTGTCGGGTGGCTTTATGCTGCAGTAATACACAGAAGAAATAGGAGCCGTGCTCATAGTGGTACTGCTTTTGAGTTAATTGATGATATGATGACTCCCTGTGTGGAAAAGGCTTTAACTGGCTGTGCTATCGAACTCTTCACTGAGCCTTTTACAGTTAATGTTTTCATCTACTCTTTACAAGCGTAAGTGGGTACGACGATAGTTTTTTTTCTCAATTTGTCGATCCCAAAAGTAATATAACTTTAAATAATTAATTTATTAAATTTATTTTAAATGCCATAATGCAGTAACTTTGTAGTGCACTGTGGCTGTCCTTTTAGGTAACCTAACTTCAAAGTCTACCTTACTCCTGTTGAAACCATTGGTATAAGTTTACCCAGGACTGCGCAAATTTACTCTTTGTTGAAGCCCAGCTGGGAGCAGCGTAATTTACCTACTCCATTCTATCGTAAAGGGAAATTTTTACTTGACATAAATTGTCCAAGATAAGTTTTCTAGACTCACCCCCGCTGAAAGTAAATTTGCCCACCTATGCCTTTTGAAGTTGTTTTCGTTCGCTTTGCAATAATTTTTGGTCTGTCATTTGTAATGACGAATGCGTTCATGGTTGGAAGGTATACTCGGTATCAGACGCGTGCTGCCCCATTGTCGGATTCCCGGACAGTCTCGCTTCCAACCGCAGACGAACCATATAGTTTGGTAAAATGTCACCGCAACATCCCAACTTTGGTCTTAAATGCAGATTATACACCATTATCACATGCACCATTATCATTGTGGAACTGGAGAGACTCGTTATCAGCGATTTTCAGCGATAAAGCAGTGGTGGTATCGGAATATAACAATTTACTGATCAGGTCTGTTTCACGCTCATTCAGGATACCAAGTGTAATTGCTATGAAAGAATATTATCGCAGACCAGCAGACAAAGCTCCGGCAATAACAAGGCGTTTTATTTATATGCGGGATGGTTATTGCTGTCAGGTGGGTCGATGTTCTTGTCCAGAGCAAGACTCGCCGCATGCATCGATAAATATTTACCATGGTGGTTGATCCTGACATGATGATGATTTATGCTATGAATACAACAAGAAAGAAAATGTCTAATAAAGTTTCTACTGCTGCTTGTCGGAAATATGTTTTGCTTGTACCATGTTTTGGGTAATTTTGCTTATTCGAAATGGTATGAATAGTACTGTTCGGGGCGGTTTCCTGTGCCCGAGCTGTCGCTGGACCACTACGTGCCAAGATCAAAGGGAGGTGAGCTTAGTTGGACCAACACCGTTACCGCATGTCTCCAATGTAACTCACGGAAAGGCAATCTTCTCCCGCATGAGCTTCCCGCAATAGGAATGCGGTTAATATCGAAACCATACGTGCCCACCATAACCGAAATTCAAAATAAAGCGCGGAAGTATAAAAATATATCTGATTATCACCCTGATTGGATCATCTTCTTGTGAAGATCGTGTGGCTGGCTGATGCAGATTATTTCACTTCAGACTGGAGTCTTCTATCATAGTGTACAACTGTTTTGTTATTCATTTAAACTGCTAGTGGACATTGTGGAGTGAGCAGTTCTTATTCCTGGAATTGCTAAATTCACAACAATGTACTATATTTCCACACTTACCTTACTGTGGCGGCAATATCATATCGTAATAACTGTGTGGTATATCAATTTCATACAGTGTATAATACCTTTTGGTATATTGTAAGTAATTCGCGGTTAAGCGGCACTTTTGACTTAAGTTCAATATTTGGAAGTTCCAGGAGTCCCAAACTTTGCTTAACAATGGCTCCTATGGTATGCTTTTATTCACCAGCTGCCGATGCACCAGCTGCAGTAGCTATAGTGTAGCAACTGATAGCATTATCTGGCGTGTAACTGCAATGCGATTGGGTGCAAGCTGAGCTATGCTGCATTGAGATTCCATGATGGTCTGCCTCAGGTATTCATATATACCTTAAATTTAACACTTGTTACCAACCACAATATGCTATGATGATGATTAAGGTATCATATTCATATATAAATTGTCCTTTATACAAACATTGGGTGACATTTAGAGGTTCACAAATTCAAATTCCTAGTTCCAGAATTCCAGAATTCGAAATTCCTGCTGTGCTATGCAATACCTGGAAAAGATTCCAGGGATTGTAAAATTTGTTGCTCGTAAATTTATACTTGTGTAGTAAATTGCGAGGAATACGAGTACCGGGAGTAGAGAAACCTGTACTGGCCCATCGTGAGTAGTAAGGTTGGAAATAACCGAGAGTTGTACAGAAAAAGGGGTATTTTTATATCATAGTATTTGATGTGAAAATGAATGACGATGATGACAAACCCGAGGTTGCTAGTCATGCGAGTACTGTCAACGAAGAAGGAGATATCAGGGGCTCCGATGATGAGGATCGCAGCGATGAGCATCAGTCGCCGGAGAGCAATGAAAGTGATGAAACGTACCAGAAATTTCTTCGCTCAATCTTTCTAGATGATGAGTTTAGTGATGATGAGGAGGATTACGAACCAGAGGCCAAAGACGGCGAGGAAGATAATGACGACGACGACGATGATGATGACGATGATGGCGATCATGTGCTCATTAAAGTTAAGAAGAAAGAGCTTCTCGGGCTGGTCGACGATTGCTGGCAGACAGTCACTGCAGTTGGAGCACGTGAGCCAGTATCTCCTGTTCGAGCAGGTAGCAGGCGCTTCGCCGATGATCTACTCCTCAGCCCAGGAGCTTTAGATTTGGACCTCAAAGAGTTAGATTTGCCACATGCCTCAATAGGAACTAACGATAGGCTTCAAAGTTTTGGGCAGATGGGAGGTATTGCGCAAGATGGCATAATAGGAAGTCAGAACAAGTCATCTTCATCAAGGTGTGTTGGGGGCGGTTCTGGCTCAATTCATCAGTCAACTGCTGCCCGTGACATCAATTCTGGAATAACCACCTGTGATCAAGACCTGCAGAATATTCCACCCCAAATGAAAGCAAGTTACCAGACTTCTCATACAGCGCTCAGTGGAGAACGGCAGTTCACATCAACTCAGCACCACCAAGATGAGGGTGCCCAAGGCGCCCCTGCCCACTCATCTTCCTCTTCCTCCTCTCACATTATGAATGGCGTTGTAAACCAGATCTTGTCTGGTGGCCAGCTTGCAGACATGCGTTTAGATGGAGTGCCAATCAATTCTGTCCGGAAGTTGGTTGCGCGACAAATGAGTATGGCGGTGCAGTTGCTGGTGCAAGTACTGCTCCAGGCCGACGAGGCTTCAGAAGCATCGAAGCAGGCCTGTACTAGTCTGTTAGAATTAAGCAATCTTCGGCAAACTGCATTGAAAAAGGCAGCTTTGATTCAAATGAGTCTGGATAATGCCGTCGTCGTGAGGGAGTTTACTGCAGAACGAAAGAATAGCAGGAAGCCCCCAATGTCTACTTTGAGCAGATACCTGTCTGAAGAAGATGAGGATCAGGATCACCAGCAGCAGCAGTCTGGTGATGGTGTCAATAATGCTCACGCGGCCACGTGTGGTTTTCGTGGTAATAAGCTATTGCCCGGCGCGGCCTCAGCTGCCGCCGGCGCTGCAACTGCTGCAATGGGAAGGGCCAGCTCTCACGACTGTGCTCATCGAGACCGGCCAAGCGTGAAGTTCATGGGGCTCCAGCAGGAAGACGGCGCAATCCAAATTCTCAGTACACTTTCAAACCATGAATTCGAACAAGGATCGGAACATGTCGGCCAGCAGGGACAGCAAGGGCAGCAAGGGCAGCAGGGACAGGGACATGGAGGGGCAGCAGTGCAGGCAGCAGTACCTGCGGAACGCCGTCTCACGAGATCCAGTGCGGGCCTGCCTGGCAGAGGTAGTGCTGGAGTGGGTGCTGGCGGGACAAGTGCTGGGGCCAGTGATGTTGCTCCAAAGGTGTGGACTATATTAGATGCTCCTGCACTGTCTCAAATAAACGCTCTGTTTAATATGGTTGACAGCGCTCGTAAAGCCATGGCAGCTTCGTCTAACCATGCTCACCATTTCTCCACCCGAGGGAGTAATGGATCAGCTGGAATCATTGGTACGATGGGTATTCTGCCCAACATTGTGTCTGGGGCTGTAGCTGAGCATGACGATGGAGAAGGGACTCCCATCGCACCAGGCAGTAGCAACGATAGTGTCTCCAGTCTGGGCAGTGCGAATAGTGGGAGTCGCGGAAGTCGCGGCGCAGGAAGTAGTGCAAGTGGGTTTGTAGGTAGCGGAGTCACCTCTATTGGCGTATCCTCTTCAGTCTCAGGCCAGCAGCAGAGTTGGCAGCAACGCGTCAAACTCTTTGCGTCGGTATACCGACAGGTGCACAGCATTATGCCGCGACTGCGGATGCGTATTTGGAACTGCCTCAGCCCCACTGTATCCTACCCCCTCCCTGAGACTGTCATGCTGCGTTCTAGTTCTAATTCAATCATGGGCCGCCTGCGCTTCACTCCTGCGGAAGACGACTTGCTCATCAGAGGCCTGCTTACCTTGGGAGAGGCACAGTGGACGTCAATCGCTGCCAACTACCTGCCGAATAAATCCGCCCAGCAGATCGAGCACCGCTACGGTAGTATGACCTCTCTAGAGTCATCTATCGAGGACAATAATTTCAAATGGTGAGCAAGCCCTGTGTAAACCGCAAGATCTATGCATTCGTTGATGCATGTCTTTACTGCTATGATGTTAATGATACCCTACACTAATGTGCTATTTTTGTTCGGTTTAAATTGGCACTATTGTGATTTTAGATTGATTTACTTAAATCTCGTATCTACGTTGAATGTATATTTCATCGTCTGTGATATGTCCTCATCCCCCCTCCCCCCCTTTCCCCCACTCTTATTGTAGTTATGAGCGGCTGATTGCTGAGTTTCGCCGGCGAGAGGCGCGGTGGACTCACGAGGAGGAGTTGCAGCTCCTGCGTGGGTACCAAACATTCGGAGAGCAGTGGCCCCTCACGCGCATATTCTTCCTGCCGCACAGGCAGCTCTCGCACATCAAGCAGAGGTGAGCGAAAACTCTTAGATCGTGCTTGTGCTGGCAGCTGCCCCTTACCACCTTTACCACATTCACACATCTTCAACCTAATCACAACCACAACCACAACCACAACTGCACTCCCAAGGAGGCTTTTATTCCAGTATGCTATCCATTTTTCATTTTACATATTAGTTCCGTAAAACTAATACATTCGGAATACTAGCTCGATTTACTCATGATTGTTATTGGTTTTATTATCATTATTAACGCAACAACAACGGCTAACTTCAGATGGGCCTATCTACAGAAGAGCTGGCGCAGTCTAACTTCAGGCACTCAGAATACGATATACAAGACAGGCAGTTTGACTGAGTCTATAGAGCTCTCCAGCAGCCTGAAAGCTTTCTTGCACGTGCTGAACGGCTGTCCACTCGAACGACTGAGCTTACATTCCGGTGATAGTAATGATTATGATAGAAAAGCGGGCCTAGGGGACCGAAATAGCACTCGGGCTGCGGGGTCGACCGCGATGCTGGCACCACCATCCTATTTATCAGCCCCCAGTTCGGTTTCTGGTATGGGGCTCACACCTGCGCAACATGCAATGTCGTCTCTGCACCCTTCGCATATGGTGCTAAACCTTTCGCAGTACAATAGCATTCACTACCCGCATCAACATCAGCATGCAGGCCAAGAAGGCCCACCTTCTTCTATGACTGACTACCAGCAGCTCCAGCAGTATTCACATGCAGCCACTCAGTACCCACAAGGAGCATCAGCTGGAGATTTAGGTGCAGTTATTGCAAATCCAACCTATCTATACAATCAGCCTCCATTAAAAGGTATTTTGAAAAGCACTGACTTCCGGTCAGATGAATTTCAGCCCAGACCCATTGCCATGCAGAATCAGCAATACTCTGAACCTGGATATTATAATCCGCACCAGCAGGTGCACAATCAACCATCGGGTGAAGGTGGAAGGAATAGTGCTAATAGCGCAGATGCTGCGTGGGGTGGGGGCTCGTGGGGAGTTCCGGCACCATCCAATACACAACAATCTAGCTACAGACCGGTCCCGAACAGTAATAGAACTGTCGGTGGCGCAGGGTTGCCCATAGCTCATTACGAGACTCACAGTAGTGGTGCACAGATGAATAATCTTGCTCCTCACCATAGCTCTGCCTTCGCATCAAATGCAGAATCAGATGCGATCATCTGTGCGGATTCTTTTGGTGGCAATAGCACTCTCTTTTCCTTCATCGCTGGGCAGTCTAATCTGCTTGCAGGTAGCGATAGTATTGGCCAGGGCATCGATGTCGGAGTTAGTGCTACTAGCAACGATAAAGTGATCAGCGACGAGGCGGCTGCGAAAATTGCTGGAATGACTGGCGCAACTGCTGATGATGATGGTGGTGGTGCAGGGGGGCGTTCGTTGGTACCTCTAAGAGATAGCAGGCAGCAGCAGCTGCAGCCGAAGCCGAAGCCGAAGCCGGCGAAGGACTTCGGGACTTTTTTCAGGCAGCAACTGCAGAATATTCCCGCATCTTCATCTTTATCCGCATCCATATGTACTACTGATGCTCGTGATAATGCTGGAGGAGTGTCTTTGTCAGCCCCCGCTACAGGGGAGATTTCAGAGGCAGGGACACGGAAGACTTCCGGTGTGGCTGCAGCTCCCTTTGCTGCAGAATCCGTGTCCAAGGCAGCGCAGGATGCTGTGGACACGCTGGTGACTGCACCTGCCTATCCACAGATCGAACGACCGAAGGGAGGGTTTGATAGCATTCTAGGTTCCCCGATGGGCTTGAGTCTTCCTGGACTGTCCGGACTGTCTAACATGATGGAACTGCCCCCGCTCCAACTGACTAACAGCCCCGCCCCTCTTCCCAAGAAAGGGGCTCAAGTTGCATTGCCTGGAAGTGAGTATGTACAATCAGAAGGTACTAAATCTGCAGCCGCTGGTCCACCCAGCGCCCGGGCTTCCGCTAGCACAGCCGCTCCTGTTGCAACAGATCAAGCTCAATACAGAGACCGAGATTTTAAAAGCAAAGTCAACACTTCAAAACGTAAGAACAGGGGTGAAGACAAGGGCAAGAGCACAGGCAACAATAGAGGTAATTCAATCGGTGCATCTGATATAGGTGCTGCTGCGCATAATGGTGCAGAGCATTCGCTGTTCGGTTTTTCCAAACTTGATTGGGAAGTAACACAGAGTAGCCGGCAGCAGGCACCCAGCAGTCTGTTTACAGATACTTCTTTCTTAGATAGGGGTGGAGCCGAAGGTAGAAAGGGGGAAGAAGTTCCACTACTGGATAATTCGACGTTCATGATGCATGACTTCGGGGAAGCTCATGCAGAGCACAGCCTGGCAGGCATTCCCCCTCCGGTCGCAGCCACTTCTGTTGAACAGGCCCTGGTCGTTCCTACCGATGCTGTCTCCACGAAACTTTCTCTTCTGGGCTCATCCCCTTTGCGCCACAAAAACTCTCGCAATGGGGCTTCAAATGGGAGAGCAGCAGCAGCATCAATAGGTGCTGATAGAGAGCAGCACATCAATCGGCGTGACCTGCCCTCTGTACCTGAGGAATATTCTCAATCGAATGAAGAAGGCGATCCTTCACAGCAGCGTACCCCCGCAGCTACTGCAACGGAGACGCCGATCGTCGGGGCAGTAAGAGAAACTGCTCGGAATGGGGAACCGTCAATAGAGTCTGGCAGAAGCCATTGGAGACATAACGATAACAGTGGTATTGCGAGACCGCGTGGCGACAGTCTGTCATTTCTGCGCGGTGTGTCCAATCTGGACAGTGCAGGTCCATTAGCTGATTCTGGCGCCTTCCTTTTGGACGGATTTACGGCACTTGGGAGTAATTTTACCGCTGCTGGGATGAATATGCTTCCTAGCAGTGGTCGGCAGCATTCTGATAGTTTGCGCCCAAAAAATGCCCATAGCAGTGCAGCCATCAATCCGGATGATGCTGGAGCTGGAGCTGCCACTACTTCAAGCACAGGTGCTTTAGCTGGGAGTGTAGAATCACCGCTGCAGGGTAAAGATTGTGCTGATGCTGCTACTACTTCTGCATTTGCTGCTGATCATCGGCATTTACGTACCCCAGCGTCAGAGGATAACGATTTTGCCTCAACCACAGATCCGGCAAGTAGTGGTAGTGAGCCTAAGAGCTTGCAAGGCCCTTCGTCTATGACCAGCGGGGCTGGGGCTGGGGCAAGTGGTGGGGCTATAGCTATGGGCGGGGCTGGGGCTGGGGCTAGGGCTGAGGTAGCGGTGGATTCGAAAGCAGCGCGTTCCGTTCGACCCTTTGCAGATATGGCCAAGCGAGACGGAATTTTGCAATCCATCAGAGAAGGTAGCATGGGTAGTAGAAGTGGCAGTGGCAGTGGTAGTGGTAGTAGGATGGTGCGCGAAAGAAACTTGAAGAGGCCCCATACCGCTACTGCTGGATTTGACGGGGACAGGTTAACAGCCAAGGCACCCAGAACTACCAACACAGTACCCGGTACAGGCGTGTGCAATGGCATGCCTCATGCTGGGGACCAAGGTAGCGGGAGTGAGAGTGGGGGTGGAGGGGAGCAGGACCGGTCCGTGAGGCAACAGCCGATTCGCAGTCTTTTCAGCGCCGTCACCTCCTCTGTCGGTGGCTCTCTTGCACCATCTGTGCCTCCTGTGTCTCGTGTAGATCTCGCCTAACCTCCTGTATCATAACCACCCTTCTTCTATCCACTGTTCTGTAATTTTATTGAATATGAACTGTTGCGAATTTTTAACGTCACATGGTGTTGATTGATGACTAATATTGAAGTTTTAGATTGATGGCAGCAAGAAGACTTCTCCACATTTGTACTTCTAGACATGATGTTACTGATAGGTCTATTAAATGTGGAGAAGAGACTGTATATAATAATATTATGATGAGAAAGAGTCGTTCCTCATCAGGTGACATTGTGTGAACTTCAAGTTGCCAACTTCAACACTGCCTGCTGCTCCAAAGATTTTTGTTTGCAAATTATTTATTGCTCTGTCTTTAAGTTACCCCAGTACCGGTAAATTTAGGGCAACTTATTTTATTATCACTAACAGCTGACTATACAAAGTAGCTTATATTCAATGATAACAAGCAATATGTTGAGTAGTCGTGCTTTCAGAAGCCTCGCTGGCAAGGCCCGTTTCTCCACATCCGCAACCCTGGAGGTAATAATAACACACAAATCTGCTAATTAACCAATATTCCTGGAATCATGAATGAGCCTTTTTCATGCCCTATTCACAATATTTTATGTATTCTAAATCTCATTATCGTTATAATAGTGGGCCAAAGCCTTGAATAAACCATTAAAAGATACGGACCCCGAGCTGTGGAATATAATGGAAAAGGAAAAAGTTCGACAACGGGATTCTCTAGTACTCATTGCATCAGAGAATTTTACTTCGAAAAGTGTGTTTGATGCCCTCGGATCGGTAATGAGTAACAAGTACTCCGAAGGCTATCCCGGAGCGCGTTACTATGGTGGCAATGAAAACATCGACAGCGCCGAACTGCTCTGCCAGAAGCGTGCTCTCGAGGCATTCAACCTGGACCCAGCCAAGTGGGGCGTGAATGTGCAATCACTTTCTGGCTCCCCTGCAAACTTCCAGGCATATGCTGCTGTGCTGCAGCCCCACGACCGCATTATGGCGCTGGATCTCCCTCACGGAGGCCATCTAAGTCACGGATACCAAACGGATACAAAGAAGATATCTGCGGTGTCCATTTTCTTCGAGACCTATCCGTACCGACTGAATGAGGAAACTGGTCAGATCGACTACGACAAGATGGAAGAGTACGCTAAGCTCTACCGCCCCAAGTTGATTGTAGCTGGTGCATCTGCCTACGCTCGTCTGATCGACTACGACCGTATTCGTAAGATCTGCGACCAGCATAACGCCTACATGCTGTCGGACATGGCACACATCTCTGGACTCGTCTCTGCAGGAGTCGTGCCGTCTCCCTTCGATACATCTGATATCGTAACAACTACCACGCACAAGTCCCTGCGAGGCCCTCGAGGTGCGATGATCTTTTACCGTAAGGGAGTCCGCGGTCAAACCAGGAAGGGAGAGGACATCATGTATGATCTTGAGTCCAACATAAACTTTTCGGTGTTCCCTCGCTTCCAAGGTGGGCCACATAATCACACGATTTCAGCGCTGGCCACCGCACTGAAGCAGGCCTGTACTCCTGAGTACAAGGCTTATCAGCGGCAGGTGATGTCCAACAGCAAGCGTTTCGCTGAGGCACTCATGGCCAGGGGATACAACCTCGTCAGCGGCGGCACGGACAACCACCTGGTAAGTACAGAACACGCGAGAGACTCGATAGGCCAGCTGTAACGCTGAGTAGGAAACGACGCTTATTGGTATTTTTTTCCTCCCAAAAATATTTATTTTTACGCTAACCGTGAGGTTTGATAATTACCCTGATGATGTTGCAGCGTAATAGAGTCGACATAGTCGAAGTAGTAAAGCTATCACTTTTTACTATTACGAGTCTATTGTAGCTTTGGTATTGCTGTTTTTTGCTTCTATACCACACCTGTTTTAATACAAAATATATAATATATTTATATATAACTTGTCTTTATTGCAGGTGTTGGTCAACTTGAAGAAGTCGAAGCTGGGCCTTGATGGCGCGCGCGTGGAGCGTGTGCTGGAGCTGGCCAACATTGCCTCCAACAAGAACACCATTCCTGGCGACGTGTCCGCCATGGCTCCTGGCGGCGTCCGTATGGGCACGCCGGCACTCACTTCCAGGTCTGTCTTCCATTCATGAACTCGTTCATTCTTTTCATCCGTTTTTATTAATGTTATCGTTGTTATCGCTGCTGCTGCAACTAATACTACTACTGTCATCACTACCGATATCCGCTACTACCTTCGTTTATCAAATATATTTCTTCGTGGTATTTGTCACGCTACTTGGTCACGCTGCGCCCCGTGTCGTATCAATTCATATCATTACGTGCCCCCCGCCCCCCGTCACCACCGCCACGGCCACCACCGCGCGCATGTCAACTCACGGACGTGATATCAGAGGTTTCACGGAGGAAGACTTCGAGCGCGTCGCGGATTTTTTCGACCGAGCAGTGGAGGTCACCGCGGACATCAAGAAGGGACTGCCGGGAAATAAGCTCAAGGACTTCAAGGCCGCGCTCGAGGCGGGGCCGGATAATTATCCCGATCTTGTCAAATTGCGGGATGATGTGACGGAATTTGCACGCGCTTTCCCCACGATTGGGTTTGAGTAAAGAGTCCTGCAGGTTGTATGCTTGCTTGCCTGCGTATGATAGGTTGCCTGCGTAAAGAGTTCCCCGGTTATAAATTATTAATAACTTTCAGGTTGTTTGTGGTTAATTTTTAAATTACCTATTTTTCTATTTAAAAAATGGAAAAATGTATACTCTGTGAGTAAACAGTGCGTATAATACCACCCGCGCGTGTAAGGATAATACAGATGTTGGATCAAGCGGGACTGACCGATCTATGATCGAAGTAGCGAGGCTAGCTTGTAGGGCATCATGCACATGCTATAAGGTGGCAATGCTCAGATCGCACAATACAAAGCATTGACACATTTTGACTCGTTTCATTGAAGCGCCACAAAGTGGTAAAAATTAGCGTAAATTTAGCAGCCTGAGGGTTTTAAGGCGATATTTTTTTTTAACGGCTCTAAAACACGAGTGACGTCATCCGCCACGCTCCATGCGCTGTTGGGTGGCGTGTAAAAATTCCAGCAGAATTTCAGAATTCCAGATTTTTTTCTCGGATCCAATGCTTTAATGGTTTTGCTTCGAAGTACGAGAAGATAGGTACAGTAAGCATATGCGAGATCGACTGCAGCTAACTTCAAAAGAGAATGTTGTCTTGTGCACGCAATTTAGCTAGAGCGAAACCTTCGTTGAAGAGTAAGGCACACTTTTCGGCGCGAAGCATAGAGGTAACGTACGCACGAGTAAATTTCAGTCATAACAAGTTATCCAAAATAATCTTTTCACATATATAAGTCTGGTTCGCTGTTTTCTACTTTTTATTTTGATAATATTTGTGCGTTTCTCTGCCCATTTGATTGTTTTACCATTTATAGCTGGCAAAATCTCTCAACCAAACTTTGAAAGAAGCCGACCCTGAACTGTGGGGTATCATTCAAGATGAGAAGGTAAACCAAAGAGATGTGCTGGCATTGATCGCTTCTGAGAATTATACTTCAAAAAGTGTATTCGAGGCATTGGGTTCGCCTATGTGCAACAAGTACTCGCACGGTTACCCTGGTGCTCGCTACTACGGAAACCTGCAAAACATCGATCGTGCTGAGCGTCTCTGCCAGCAGCGTGCATTAGAAGCTTTTGGGCTGGATCCAGAGAAATGGGGAGTGAATGTGCAGTCTCTATCTGGTTCACCTGCAAACTTTCAAGTATACGCTGCTCTCATGGAGCCCAATGACCGGCTAATGTCTCTGGATATCTTGCATGGTGGGCATTTAAGTCACGGCTACCAAACAGACAAAAAGAAAATTTCTTCGGTGTCATTGTTCTTCCAGACACTGCCATACAGAACTGACATTGAAACTGGCTTGATCGATTACGATACATTGGAGAAGAATGCGGGCTTATTCCATCCCAAGATTATTATCGCTGGTGCATCCAACTACACTCGTTTGATCGACTACGATCGGATTCGCAGTATCTGCGATGCCCACAACTCCTATATGGTAGCAGACATTGCACACATTGGTGGTCTGGTTGCAGCTAGAGTAATTCCCACCCCATTTGACACTGCTGATATCGTGACCACCACCACGCACAAGTCGCTCCGCGGTCCCCGTGGGGCACTAATCTTCTTCCGCCGAGGGGTCAAAGGCAAGTCCGCCGATGGTCAGGATGTCATGTACGATCTTGAGTCGAAGATCAACTACTCCGTCTACCCCAGATTCCAAGGCGGTCCCCATAATCACACGATCGCCGCATTGGCTACCTCTCTCAAGCAAGCATGCTCGCCTGAGTACAAGGCGTACCAGCACCAGGTGGTGGCGAACAGCAAGCGATTCGCAGCCGCGTTGAAGGTCAAAGGGTTTAAGCTGGTAGCAGATGGCACGGATAACCACCAGGTAACTTAGCAATGACCCTCAGTAGTGTTAGCCAGTGCCAGTGCCAATAACTATCATACCAGTTATAGTAATCAGGGATTATGGTATTGGCCCGTAGTAGTTGAGTAATCTGTTGATATCTCGCATGCGCTGTTTTTGATGCATGTACTGTCATCTGCGTTGGGTCTGACTGCGTGCATTGAACCCAAGCAGTACAACATTCTAGATATTCAATGCTAATTAATGTATCTTTCAATCAAACTATCTTTTCCAACAACTGGTGGTAGATATTGGTGAATGTGCAACAGTCTAGAGGCGTGGATGGCGCTCGTGTTGAGAAGGTATTGGAGCTGGCTAACATCTCGGCCAATAGCAGCCCTATCCCTGGTGATGCGAACCCAGCCATTCCTGGGGGAGTACGTCTCGGCACGCCTGCGCTCACTACTCGGGGCTTTACAGAAAACGACTTTGAAGAGGTGGCGAGTTTCTTTGACCGTGCGGTGACGATCACGGCAGCTATTGGCAATGGGGGCAGTGGTGGTGGCAATGGTGGCACCATGGACGACTTCAAGGCATCCCTGGACAGCATCACCGATCTGCAGAAGCTGAAAGAAGATGTTACTTCATTCGCTCGCCAGTTTCCAACCGTCGGGTATGAACTGTAAAAGTTGCTTGTAAGAGTATGTACGTTCTATAACATATAAGGGGGGTGCTGTCTGGGTGCTTCGAACAGATGCTATACGTATGTCCGTTAGATACGACCCCTTGATCCTTTCAGCTTGCCGATCTCCACCGGGTGTAGCACAATACCCCTGCTGAGCCCACCCACCCAAAGAGTTTTCTATGAACACTCTTTTTTACGTAGAACCAAAGAGCCTTCGCTATTTTCAAGTTCATCATAGAGTCATGCCTTTAAACCAAGACCAATGCAAGATCATCCAGTATTTTTAGTAGTTCTCTACGCTTGGTTAGCATGCGAACATTGCTTTTTACTGTGCAGTTGAATTGCACTTTGAACTTTAAACTGCATTAAAAACATGCTTCTTTTAAGCGAAAAAAGTTAAAAATTCTGAATATCTGCTATTTATGATACAAATTCGAAGCACTTGACATCTGGACAGCAAGCAGATAGAAAGCATCAAGTACTGTACCGCCCAGTGTAATTGCCAAGCTCTTATCGAGTGTCGGCGACGCGCTCGATTGTTGTTTGTCTGAATGCGTGTGAAAGAGGGAGGGGGAGGGAGAGAGAGAGGCCATCGAATGCTCACCGCAACATGCTGCGAGGTGCTACTGCTTTGCACTCCTGGACTTCTTGGATGCCTTCCCTTTAGCACCGACGCTGCTTTTATCTACAGAGCCAGGTTTCTTAGCTGTTTTCTTGCTCTTCTTTTTCGGTGTTCCTGTATCCATCACCACCTCAACAGCGGCCACCTCGACAGCGGCCACCTCAGTAGCGGCCACTGCTGCTTTGGCTGCTGCTTTGGCTGCTATGCTAGTAGACTTCGGTGGGTCTACCGGTACTTTCTTGGCGACGTCACCAGATACTTCAGATGCACCCCCCGCCGCCACAGTCGGGGTTGCAGCAGACGCTACCGCCGCAGCCTTAGAGGAGGGTTTGAGCTCGGCACCACCTCCACTTCCCGTGCCCGCGCCCTTCCCCACAGCAGGTGTTGCTGTCGCCACTGGCCCAGATTTTACAGGGTTTGCTTTACGAGATGCTTTGTTAATGGGTTTAAACTTCGGGTCCAGCTCACTGAGCGTTGCTTCTACTTCGCCCCTCAGCCCGTTGTTCTCAACGAACTATTTACACCAGCCACAAACAAGGATAACATAAAAAACTTATTGGGAACTTAAAAAAGAACAAAATAATTGCGATAATTCAACAGACATTTGTTGAAAGGTAAATGAAAGTAGGCAGCACAGGGTATGGCTGGAGCCCCTTACCTTATATAGATCTGACAGTTCAGTCACCGTCCACGCACGATCATCCTTAACACTGTCTAGCACCTGCTTGTTGAGTTTCGTAGCTGCCCGTTTACAACATCGCTCCACCTCGCTACTCTGCTCAAGCAGACTCAGCAGCGCTTCGGCCTGTCCATCCACATCGATGCTGTGTGCAGTGGCTGCAGCGGCGGCCTTGCTGCCCTTCGCATCCAGATAGTCGAACACGTAACGGCCGTACACTCGCGCCAGTTCAACAGCTTCGATCTCAGCAACACTTGCTGCTAAACTGGCAGCCTCTTCAATAGCATCAACGGAAAAGAATGTGGTGGAGACTTTGTCGTCCATCTCTGACTGCAATGATTGAACCGAAAGCAGCAGTCCGGCCCGCGCCTTTTCCTTCACGTTTTCCATTAGTCGATGCAAGACCAAAAGAGCTTTGAGCTTTGTGTACACATTAGGCTCAGATAGTTTGCGAGAAAACTTCACCAGTAGACTAACCATCAGCTGGGGATTATCGTGTTCCAAGTTGACGAAATTTACTATGTTATCCAGGGAGGCCATGCTGATTGAGTTGGAGTTCGGTCGCGTGAGCTGAAAGCAAAAAGCCATAAAGATGATAGAGCACGAGATATCTATTATTTATACTATGCGAACCCAAAATGTTGAAGGCAATAGTGAGAAAGATTGTGTGGGTGTGATATCGGCATACCTGGAGGGTTAAGGCTTCCAGCTCCGAGCAGAACGATATCTTCATTTCTCGAAACATCTTTTGCATAATACCGTGCCCAAAAACCCGCCCTAAAGCCCCCCCTTTCTTGACTTTTGAGCGGGGAATAGCAGCTGATCCTGCTTTATTATTGTTACCGGCATGAACACTTACGATGGACCAAATCGCCAGAACTAAATGAAACAGCGTTATCGTGTGGATCATGATGGATATATATTGGGCGAGATAGATAAGAGCCACAAATTGCTAGCTGAGGCACTACTTATCCCCAATAAATAGAAGCTCAGCTACACATTGCCTCTTGATATATCGTAGGAAATTGCATATGATTACGATAATTTACCAGTACTTATTGGCACCCAGAGCAGGAATCCAGGGAATGACTTCGCTGTTCCGGGGTCTCTGCTCAGGATGATCCCTGGATCCCAGCAGCAGCAGGGGATCGAACCTTTTGTTGCAGATAAAGTATCATACTTCATGTAATGATTACCATCATAAAGAAATGACCTTTCTAGGGGCCGAAATTCTGAGCATGCATTGAGTGTGTAGCTACTCTAAATAGCTGTTAGTTGGAATCGCTGCAGCGGCGGCTATGAAGCACCATCTAAGCAGCCAATGCTCACCATTGACACTGTGGTGCGGAGGTATCAACTTCATACCCCCGTACGGTGGCATGCTGTTATCGGGTTAATATAATTTTGTATTCCCTTGGTGACCACTCTTGCTCATACCAGATTGTGCTATGAGGGTACATTAGTATAATATGTGATGATTCGTTAAATATTACACTCTAATGGTACGGATCGAATTTGCCATTCAATGTAAACAACGTAGCATTTGTTTTATGTCACGGAAGCTTGATTGGAAGAACAGTTCTTCCAATCAAGCTACCTTATCTATTGAGCTACTACCTGCATAAATGCATTAAGGCAAACATAAATTTAACACATACTTTGAAAATGTTACTCTCCGAACTGAACCTTGGAATAGCTACCGTAGCTATTCCAAGGTTCAGAAACTGCTCCTATCAGTCTACACGTTTCAGTAGGCAGCAAAGCCAGAATGGGACAGAATAACAATGTAGCCATCGGCATCGCTCAATTCAGGTGATTCATTATTTATCGCTATTGGGGGAAACCTTGTGGTGGGGGAAGTACCATTTGTAGTTCGTTACCGATACCCCAAGCTGAGTAACCGCGAGTGTTGATAAAGCCGATCCTAAGAACATTTTCTTTCCGGCACCTATATTCCAGGCATTTCACAATATAGACGCCATGATGAGAGGAAGGAGGAGGTAATAAAAAAATAGCATCCCGGGAAGCCCTAACACAGCCAATTCAATTTATAGGCTGATTCAGAATGACCATAAAGTGTTCGCTACATAATAAGCAAGCATCCAGGATATGTACACAACAGTTACTTACGTCGAAATGGGTAGGATACAATTATGGTTGCAGCACAGACTAGCAAGCTTCCATGGCTTCGGCAAAGCATAGCGAAATAAGGGAACTCCCGATTGCAGAGTTCGCTCCAGTTGTAAATGGGTCGCTGGATAACATCGTATAAATGCTCATCTTCGAGAGGGATCAGGCTTTTCGGAATTCTTTCCAACTTGTCATTGACACTTAATCTCACTCCTTTAACTTTATCGCGCAAAGAAAAGTCCTGATAAGCTGTATACATTCCTTTATATGCCTTTACCACGGCTGCGAAGCCATAGTCTTTGCCGCTCGAGCCTGAAATTTCCAAGCTCGTATCATCCTTATCCCTCTTATCCTCATGGTCACTCATGCTTGTCTTAGATTACTAAAGGTTTACTAGTGTAAAAGTCACGTTCTCATGATACGAGGGATGGTATCTGGGCTACGAATAACTCATATTGTACTTCGAATAACTCATATCCTGGTAAGTTACCCGGTACGCTCGTAAAAATTTCACTGAGCAGGTATCTGTATCCTGGGCCAGGACAGAGAACGAGCTTCAAGTTCACTTTTATAAATTTAAAAGGCCCCTGGTCCCTTATTACCTATATGCTCATATTTACTCTTAGGCTAAGAGCTTCTTACTAGCAAATTTTGATTTATTCTACCGAATTCGTTCTTGGTGATCCTGCTGGATTGGAGCAGCTAGTATAGAGAAGTTTGGGGCTTATTATTATCCCACAATATCGCTATAAAAGTGCTCTTCAATATGATTCGTACTGCTTTGAAGTTACCGCGTGGTATTCTTCTGGTCCACCAGCAAAGAAGTGCGCTTAAGCAGCCACCCACAGTTACCACCGCATCTGCTGTTCGGTATTACTCTGCGAGTAAATGGCACGGTACCACAATCCTTTGTGTCAGAAAAGAAGGAAAGGTTGCGATGGCAGGGGATGGGCAGGTTTCAATGGGGCCGACCGTGGTGAAAGGTAATGCCAAAAAAGTCCGGCGATTGCATGGGGATATTCTTGTTGGGTTTGCGGGATCCACTGCTGACGCACTAACTCTTCTAGAGAGACTAGAAACAAAACTTGAGGAGCACCCAGGACAACTCATGCGTGCATGCGTTGAGTTGGCGAAGGCATGGAGGTCTGACAAGTATCTTCGGAGATTGGAGGTGGGAAGTCCGGAGAATTAGTATGCACTCTCTATCCATTTAGATTAGTGACATAATCTCTTCTTCTATATTTTATGTTTTTGCTTTTTGAAAGGCTACCTTGCTGGTAGCAGATGCGAACAACAGCTTCGAGTTGACTGGAAATGGCGATGTCCTAGAGCCCGAAGAGGGGGCAATCGGTAAGTATGTGTTTGATTTTGCTCTATAATTATCGTCATTGAATACCATTCATATTTTTTGATACTGCGCTTGTATTTGATTCTGATCCTGATATCCTTCTGTTGCAGGCATTGGTTCTGGAGGCTCCTATGCGCTGTGTAAGTTGCGTTTAACCAACGGTTGGTATATTCGATAGATAACTAATCTAGCTGTTGTTTAGCGACTTGGTCTGCTATGTTAGAGCTTGTAGAAATGTCACCTTTAAAAAGCAGTAGCTTTTCCGTTATCTGTCTTTCATTATGCTGCCATGTGCCATTCTAACTTAAACTTTGAATATAATCTTTGTTTAATGATTTAATCATGGCGCGGCGTCTAACATGTACCGTCTATCACAGCTGCGGCGCTGGCACTTTTAGACCAGCCCAACATGGATGCAGAGCAAATTGTGCGCAAGTCGATGGCCATCGCAGGCAGGATATGTGTATACACCAATAATAACCTCGTCATGGAAATTATTGAACCCAAGAAGGATACCGAATCAGAGGCCGAAGAAACAGGTGCAACTGGCAGTGGTAGCGCGGAATCTGCGTAAGATAAAGGGTAGCAACTAAATTGCACCTCTGGTAGTGTAGAATCTGCTATACCAAATACTTGCTTGTATCTTAGGAAGTCGTTTGTGTAGGCGAGCACGTTCTTAGTGCTTTCTTGCATACTAGTTGAGTGATGTAAGCTAAAGTATAATTTTGGAACATAAATTTGCAGAAAAACCAATTGCGAGTTTGATACCGGTAAGTTACATGGCAGTTGAGCCCTATACATTAGAAAGAGGGAGAGCATACGTATATGTATACGTAAATCAAAGCTTTGAGTATCTAAGCAAGTGGCCCACCAAAAGCTGTTCGATGCTTTATTATCACAATTATAAAAACTGATGTATACCCGGTATACACACCACAACCACCATTCCCCCCCACCCACCCCCGCAACAACTGATGTATACCCGGTATACAAACATTCACCATTCACCACCACCGCCACCATCGCCACTCCCCCCACCCATCCACCAACCCACCAACCCACACACACCCCAACCCATACCACCACCAGCACCTCCACCCCTACCAGCACCAGCACCAGCACTACTCCCACCTACCACCCCCACAACAACTTATTTCCTATGGAGATGGCTTGACGGGCTTAAGACGGCGCTCCCGGATCCGAACGCCGAGCTCGTTTTCGAAGCGCTGCACGGCGAAGGCCTGCGCCTGTTCCAGATCTGTAAAAGTGACGACCTTGCCGGGCCTGCCCATGCGACCGGTGCGACCTGCTCTGTGTAAATACGTCTCCAGCCGCCCAGGCAAACTCATCTTGGTGTGCATTAGGTGGGGAATAGGTAAAAAGCGGGTTGAAGAAGGGGCGGAAAATAAAATTAAATAGGGAAAGGAATATTATGAAATGGAGTGCATGAGCTTTAGGTATGTGTTGGTAAACTCTTCCGTTAGATAACGGAAAATTTGCTGACTCCTAACTTTAAGTCGAACAAGAGAGCCACTAGATAGGAGGAGGGAGGAGGCATAGGGGAGGGGGCCGGAGGGATGGAGGGGGGATGGAGGGGGGATGGAGGGGGGATGGAGGGGGGATGGAGGGGGGATGGAGGGGGAGGGGGGAGAGATGGAGGGATGGAGGGATGAAAGGATAGAGGGGTGCGCTTTCGAAAGATCAAGGTTGCGCATGGTAGTACAGTACCTGGACGACCAGCGCCGTGTTCGGAATATCGAGTCCTCGAGCAGCCATATCAGAGCAGAGCAGCACTGAGCAGCTGCCGTCGCGAAACTTGTTCAGAGCGGCCGCGCGCTCATCCAGGCCCATACTGTCCAGAAGCACCTGAACTGCCTGCCCCTGCTCTCCAGTCGCACCCTTTTTACCTTGATCTGATGTTTCTCTTTCCGTTCTGACGGAATGTCTATATCCATGCTTCAGAAGTCTATTGAAAGTATCTATCGCTGGTGCTCTACTGCGGTCACCACTGCTGTCACCACTACGGTCACCACCGAGGTAACCACTGCTGTCACCCTTGCTGTCACCCTTGCTGTCACCACTACGGTCACCACTACGGTCGTAACCACTGCTGTCACCCTTGCTGTCACCCTTGCTGTCACCACTACGGTCACCACTACGGTCACCACTACGGTCACCACTACGGTCACCACTACGGTCACCACTACGGTTACCACTGCTGTCGCCACCCAATCTCCCTCCAGAGCACTTCACTGTCCCGGCCAGGCTGCGCTCTGAAGCTGCTACTAGGGTCTCCAGTAAAGGAATGTGCTTCGTGTCGACAAACACAATCGCCTGAAATGTGTTTGATGCCGTGAAGGTCGCGTCTATACTTTTTGCAACTGATGAATGAGTTACGCCATCATCACTCAAGAGTTCATCATCGCCTTGAGGCTGCTCAAGACCTTGAGATACAGGGCTGCCAGTACTCGCACCACTGCTAAAATGGTACCGGTAATAATCATAAGCATTGGAAACGGTATTATCTGATGGTGATTTTACCACACGAGCATCATGAGTAGCAGTCTGGCTGTTGTAAAAGGCAGCACGCTCTCTGGAAAGCACATACTGTAGGCATGCGGGGCGAAGGCTACGCTCGCAGGGCACGTGTTCGTGTTGCACCTGAGGGGGCACTAGTTGCTCATCAGACACGTTTATCAGCTCAGGCAGAGTTGCCGTCCACCCCTGCTTGAAGCATGCAGTTGCGAAGTGCTGTCTGCATGAAAGGCAAGGCAAGGCAAAGCAAGGCAACAATAGTGTAAAGGAGCAATGGTGGGAAATCTTAAAGGTCAAGTAAAATAAGAACTCAGGGCGGCAAATGTATTTTAATAAAATAAATACCAACCCTCATTAATATTTGCAAAAAAGCATAGCTAGAACATTTCCGTACGCACGCGTTATTCTCCAAAGTGGTTAGTACCGTAAGGTAAACTGCACCTCTGGGGAATGGTGGCAGAGCACATAATCGTCTGTCTATCCAGTCGATACTCATTATCCCCTAACATGCCGTACACTTCCTGCTCCTGGTCGCCTGCAAGGTCCTATACACACGGCTCTCCCGCAGTGGTAACTTCCCACCTGCAACGATGCTACCCATAGCAGATCCCATGTGCCGTTGCTCTCGTCTTGAACGAGCAGAATGTCTAGAGGTATCAAAATCCCCAGTACCTGCAAAGGGTGAAAATAGCATTGTGATAGTGGAAGCGGGGGTAGAATGTTAACGCGAGGCAATGTAATCTTAGAAGTGGCTTGAGGGCAAAAAGAAGCTCTTGAGAAGGACATACCATCTTCCATTACTTGGAAAGACTTCGAGAGGTGACGTGACAACAGCCGGTGCAGCTCTCTTCGCGTGGTACTGGCAATCAAGCAGGCATCGACCTCATCAACCACAACGCATGAAATAGAATTCAGACGAAGCTTGCCGCCATCTACGAGCCGCTGCAAAGCTTTTGGGTTTCCTACCACTATGTGTGGAGGATCAGCTTTGGCCCAAAGAACTTGCCTGTTGAATTACCACAATCATTTAATGGTAATAAGCATCAAAGTTTTTCATCTATAATAATATTTTGTCGTACATCATGTTTAAATTTACCCAAATACCTTCTATTTTTAGAACCTTCCACGACTGGCATTATTCTAATCTTTGAAGGAGAGTTTGAAGCGAGCTGTTTAAGAGCGCTAGAAACTTGCAGGCCTAACTCACGAGTAGGAACGACTACGACAACTTGAATAGCTGACCTCCCAGCATCTATCTTTGATAAAATTGGCAATCCATATGCTAAGGTTTTCCCACTTCCAGTATGTGCCTGAAAGATGACGTCTTTCCCTTCCAGTAGTGCCTAATGAAGAGCAGCACATAAAAATTTCAATGAGAGTAAGTGAATACTACGCTATATTTATTTACCATCTTTTCGAACAGCTAGATTCAGTGAATAATCATCCCCGAAACTAATCTGAATATCGACAATTTGACTTACTGGTAAAACACGTGACTGGACTTCGGTAGGATAAACATATCCCAATTCCTTACACTTTTCGTTAAGCCAGTCAGGGAGGCTCGGGAACATATTGAACCCCTTCGACTGGGAGTCTGAGCCATGGTGCGGACTCAGCGTATTCAATAATGGGTCTGCGTGGAATACCCAAGCTCGGCGCGACCCCACAATCGGATTGATAAAAGGGGCACACATCTTCACCAATAAAGCATTCATCAATAGTATAACATATAATCCTGCCTTCATGGCCTACTATGTTTAATGATATTACATATAAAAATGTATTGATGATGATTGGAAAAGATTTTGATAAAAAAAACAATACCGGTACCAGAGCAGGGATTGCACCAAGGTGCAAGTTCGTTTAATTGGATTGGCCCAATCCAATCAAACGAACTGCTTATCCGCCACTTTGTCCGTCATTATACCAAACTTCCTTGATCGGATCTAAGGCAAGCGAATGAGCAGAATAGATGTGAATTAAATGACAGATGGTGAATGATGAATGAACTGGGGCTCTGCTGCTGGATCGGATGCTGGATTTCCATCATCAGTCACGAAAGAGAATCGTGGAATCCCAGGTTCCTGCTCTCTGGGATTATCCCGCCGTCCAACTGTATTCAATACTACTGGAAGTTCCAGTAAGTTATTGCAAGCGATAATACTGTAATTCTAGACGAGTATGATTGCTCTCGTACCCAGGGTAATCTTACGGTAATTTACTCATATCGCAGTCCTTTGAAGTAAATTCCTGCTGAGTAAATAATTTAGAGTGGCTCGTACATAGAATAAGTGTGTCTTCCTTGGTGTCCAGGTATTTATCCCCAGTAACTGAAGCTCAACGCCTCAGCAAAGAAAGTTTGCAGCAGTTATTTTGGTGATGATAGGAATAGTTGGTATTCTTGCCGTCGCCTCGCTAATTTCTACAATATCCCAGGGATTCTTTGTAGTCAGACCTTTCAAATGCTTGCGTACGGTTTGTGCAAAGTTTCCAGCCATTTTGATGCGAAGCAAGTCGCAAGTTTACCACCCATTCTATTGCCTCATCAAGCCAGATTATTCTTATCCTCCCCTCCGCCTGACTGCGCTGGAACTGGAAAGTATACAAGCGGAAAAGATTTCGATGCAATACGGGCAGTAGAAAATAAAGCACTGGAGCAAGAAATAGCTAAAGAAGAGTATGATATCCTAAGAGGAAATTTACCAGTGTTGGTACGGAACCAGCTCATGGATTGGGAGGATGTTGCTGATGTGATTGAACTTGGGATAATAGACAGAGATGGAATCAATTCCATCATCGAGTCAGCAGGGGTATCGGGCGAGGAAATAAACTTCGAAGAGTTTCTTCGCATCGTTGATATGATAAATGAAATTTCTTTGATACTGGAAGGAGAGAATTTTTTGCTTGAGCCTTCAGACGAAGAGGAAACTTTGTAATGTGAGGCGACTCCCCGCAATGGTAAATTTTAACTGCACTTGCTGAGTCAGGAACCACCTGTGGCTCATACTTCATGCTAGCGTGGCGTGCAGGCTGTAAGCCCTACCGGTACTACCAAGCCTACGGTAGGCTTGCCAATCATTGATTACTCGAATTCTATGATAGAATTCGAGTAATTAGTATGAGGTTTCCATAGTTAAATATGGTCCATAGTGGTTACTCTTCCGATCTTTTTTTATGTACTTCTGCGAAGTATAATTTGCTATATACGATAGTATAAAAGAACTTCTTTTATACTATCGTATTGAATATGATAGTATGGCTGAACATAAGTATATATTACACCCGGTGTAATATATACTAACCCTAACCCTAACATAAGTACATATTACACCCGGTGTAATATATACTTATGTTCAGCCCCGAGGCCCGGGTCACCCCAAAACCGTCACGACTCTTGACGTTTATAAAATATCGGATATTTTATAAACGAAAGTGGCTCCTTTTCTTTCATGCAAACTTCAACCTTTCAAAGTCATTACAATTATTTGCGTGATGACGAGATAGCATCACTCAAACTGAGGGTCGTTGTTGAAGATAATATTACCACGGAGGCTTCAGCGTTGCCTTATGTTCAATGCTGCAGGATATTAGATGGTCTGGGTAGGACACTTGTGTTGGGATTCCTGAGTTTCGGAATCCCGGGGATATAGATCTGTCATCCGAACTAGCCGGTCGGGACTTCAACGGCCGAGGCAGTTTGTTGTGAGCACTGTTTTACGCTACTAGCATAATTGTAGTACAATTATGCTATTTACTGTGTCGTGAATCGCATAATTGATCGTTAACGATCTTAACCACCAAGCCTCTGTTCGGAAATGTTAGAGCAGGACAAAGCATTGCAGGACCAATCTGCGACGGCTCCCATCCTCACCTTCTAAAGGCAACCGGATGGAAGGGTAGAATCCAACTACACGACTTGGGTCTAAGAAATGAGACTTGCGCTCATTGCGGAGCACGGGGTCGTGGCGAAAGTAGTGAAGACTCAGAAAAAGGGGGTGCCTCCGAAACCAGACCCTTGCGGACGGGGACGAGGAGGAAGCTGAGCGGTATTTCACTACCTTCATGAGGAAATTCATCAACAAGAGGGACGAGTACGAGGAGAAGGAAGGAAAGATCTTCGCTACTATGATGAGATCGCTCTCCAACGCGTCCAAGATCGAGGTGGAGAATCACGAAGATTTTGAAAAAGCCGACAGGGAGATGGATCCAGCGGGACTGGGCGTAATCATCAAGAAGATTCATCACCTGGCGGAGGACCAGGGGGAGGTCAGACTTACGATGCTGCAGCAGGGTACGTGAACCATGTGCCGGCCAGTGCGCTAGTGGCTGCAGTGCACAAGGACAAGCGCGCGAGGATGGGGGACCTGATGAAGAGAATTGCCGAGCTGGAGCGGCAACTGGCCAAGGGCGGCCACGGAGGCGGCCCCGCGCGCGGAGGAAAGGGCAGAGAGAGCAACCCTGACCTTGGCAAGAGATATTTCTTCTGCCTAAAATTGAACCATGTGGCGAAGAACTGCCGACTCAAGCTGAAGAAGCTGGAGGAGAATAAGCAAAGCGAGGACACGGTTGCGTGCGGCTTCGAGGAGCCATGGGACCCCGTGGACGACCAAGACTCGGAGGGCATGACGCAGGACGATGTATACTGCCGCATGGTCGACGGTTTCAACCCAGATGACTACCAAGTGCTGGGGGCAAAGGAGGTCGAGGACGCAGTCATGCACACGCAGGCCAGCGCGTGGGCCATGTTCAGTGACACTGAAGTGCTCTGGGACTGCGCCGCTGGGAGGTCGCTGGTGAGCAGCAAGGCGCTGTTAGGAGAGCTGCGTACAGCGCGGGAGCCAGTGCGACAAAAGAGCTTTGTGGCCTACCATCCGGGAGCCTACGTCAACGTGTTGTCCCAAGGGGGCATGGATGACGGGCACCACGTGAAGTACGACAGGGAGGCTGACGAGTACCAGCTCGATGGGCATTTCACCTTCCGAAGGAACACGCTGCCGGACGGGAGGAAGGGCAAGCACTACGTATGTGACTTTGGCGCGGCTCACGAGCGAGCAGACGTGGTGGGTGTGGAGACAGTCTCTGAAAACCTGCGCACCAACCCCACGCGCGAGGTGAAGGCTGCCCTGGTGGCGCGCGAATTCCAGCGGCGTTTGGGCAACGTGTCTTCATCTGCCGCTGCTGGGCAAGTCCATCGCAGCGCTACAGGGGAACTCAGTAATGAAGAAGATAGCCGGTCCGGGTCCTGTCGTCGCGGCAAGCGTAGTACATGAAGCACAAGTTCTGTGTGCAGACTTCTTCGCCATCAAGCAGGTACCATTCTTGCTTGCCGTGCTCTTCCCCCTTGGCTTGTACCTGTGCGTGCATCTGCGGGGGTCATACCAGACGGCGGTGACAGCGGCAATGAAGCTCTTCAGGGCAACCGCAATGAGTCGCGGTTTTGATATCACCGAGGTGCGCACCGACCAGGGCAGCGAGCTGGCCGCTATGAAGCCTGCGCTCGACGCTCTGGGCTCACCACTGGAGGTGGCTGGGCCTGGGCAGCATGTGGGGGTGGCGGAGCGCGCCATCCGCGTAGTGGAAGAGCGAGTACGCCCTACTCTATGTCATGGCCAACATCAACCACTAACCCCGGGGCTGGTAGTGGCGACCACATCAGCCCGTACGAAAAGTTCTCGGGCATGAAGTTCAAGGCCTCACAGGATCTGCGTTTCGGGTTCGGGGACTATGTGCAGGTAGATCTGCCTACCACGGACAACTCGATGAAGGGGCGCACGCATGGGTGCATCGCAGGGGTGCCCCTGGGGAACATGTCTGGCAGCGTGCGGATGCACTCCCTTGCGACTGGGAGGCTAATGACGCGCACGCACTTCACGGTGCTACCACTGCCCGACGTGGTGATCACCCATTTGAACAAGATAGCGCGGGCCGATGGCTTCGCGCGCGGAGGGTCAGCTGCCATCCGACGCAGCAACACCCAGGAAGAACCTCTAGCTATGGAAGTGCCTCGCGTCATGCTCATCGATTGGCGACCTACGCAGGTGCCGCCTGAGCCATTGGAGCCACTTGCCTCGGCGGCAGGGGTGGAATAGGCAGGTGACGGCGAGGCGCTGTGCGTGCCCACCCCAGCCGAGCTGAACCAAGGCTCTCGACGATCTGCACGCCTGACAGTGCGGTTTGCGGATGAGCAGCCAGTGGGGCCGGTCGGACAGGAGATGCCGTCCGCCATCCCAGTGGAGGATGTGGATGACACGCGTGAAGACAGCATCGGGGCGGGATCAGGGGTGCGCGAGGAGGACATCCCAGCGCGGCCAGTCAGGGCCAGCCCGACAGCACCGCGCCCAGTCGGACTCGGGCTACCTCCGCAGGTGTCACCGCTGAGGTGATCGACTCGTGCCGGGCGGGGCGTACCGGCCGAGCGGTACGAAGACATCTACGCAGTGCTAGATCGTGGAGCCTGTACGGCGATCTGTCGTCACCCACCGTGGCGGCGAGCGCACTTCTGGCTGTAGCAGCCATCGCTGCGGACGAGGGCCGTGTGGTTGAGACCATGGACACCGGGGGTGCCTTCCTCAACGCCGTCATGAAGCCTACGGGGGTGGTGGTGAACATGCTGCTGGACAGGCTGATGACCAAGCTGCTGCTCAAGATCGCACCGGAGTACCGGGAGTATGTCGGCGATAACGGCACACTTGTGGTGGAACTGGACAAGGCTCTCTACGGGTGCGTGGAGGCTGCAAAGCTGTGGTACGATCTTCTGACCAAGCAGCTGAGGGAATACGGATTCGAGCCCAACCCATACGACCCATGTGTGCTGAACAAGACCGGGGAAGACGGTGATCAGATCACCATCGTGCTGCACGTGGACGACCTGTTCATCACGGGAAAAGCCAGAAGGACCTGGACCTGCTGGCAGTGCACCTGAACACTCTGTACGGGGGCCACCTGAGCCGCCACACCGGCAAGGTGCTGGACTAAGTCGGCATGACTTTCAACCACGAAGTTGATGAGGAAGTGAGCGTCACCATGGAGCACATGGTGAAGGAGCTGCTCAAGGACTGCGGTGAGCTACGGGCACGAGCCACCCCAGCGGCGGAGGTGCTGTTCGACGTCCGCGAGACGACCAAGCTGGGGGAAGACGAGTCAAAGTTCTTTCACAGCAAGGTGGCTCAGGCGCTGTACCTGAGCAAGCGAGTCAGACCGGACTGCCTGACTGCGGTGGCATTCCTCACGACGCGGGTAGCAGCACCGGACATCAATGACACGGCCAAGCTGCGCCGAGTACTGGGGTACGTGCATGCCACGTGGGACCGCGGGATCACTCTGCGCATCGGTGATACCATGCAGGTGCGAGCGTACATTGATGCGGCGTATGGGGTGCACCAGGACAGTGGTAAGTCACACACGGGGTGCGTGATTGTGCTTGGAACTGGAGGCCCTCTTTTCACATAGTCGACGAAGCAGAAGATTGTCACCAAATCGAGCACGGAGGCCGAGTTGGTGGGGATGTCTGATGCAGCGAGTCAGGCAATACACCTGCGCAACTTCGTTCAGGCGTAAGGGTACGACATCGGGCCTGCCGTGATCTACCAGGACAACATGAGCTGCATTGCGTTGGTGAGAAGAGGGAGCCCCTGCTCGGCGCGCTCCCGCCATATCAACATCGCTCACTTCTGGCTGCATGACCGCGAGCGAGAGGGCGAGGTGGTGCTGGAGCACATGGGTGCGGAGTTGATGTGGGCCAACCTGCTCACGAAGCCCATGCAAGGGAGACAGTTCGTTCTAGAACGTGCTGGGCTCACCAACTGGAGAGGGGCACCGGCTGAGTAGTCGTATGCAGCCTAGGGGTGTGTTGGGATTCCGGAGTTTCGGGATCCTGGGGGGATATAGATCTGTCATCCGAACTAGCCGGTGGGGACTTCAACGGCTGAGTGTATATGATTGGCGTGTGGATTCTGTCGTGTTTGTTGTGAGCACTGGTTTACGCTATAATTATGCTAAATTTACTGTGTCGTGAATCACATAATTGATCGTTAACGATCTTGACATAATAAAGGTATATAAGTGTCACCATTTTGGTTAGATATTAAAGTGCAGCATAGCTTTACTGTGAGCACTAGCGTTTTGGTCTATCTGCAGCTTGAATATCTAGTATACCAACAACTTGGTCAAGCCAACCAACAGCTCATCCCCACGCGGACTTCAGCGCAGAGTGCGGACGCGAGCGTGATTCTAAGCTAACTTCTCCAGATGTGAAATGTGCAGAGCGACTCTCCGTATCTTGTGAAGTGGCCTTTTTAAGCGCCTTGTCCTTAGAAGTTCCTGCTGATTTTCCTTTACTTCGACTACTCTTATTTTTGCCCCCTTTAGCATCGACCGCAGAAGTTTTCGGAAACGAAATCAAGTCTACCGAGTCGATAGAATCCAACGACTCAGTAAGGGGTATACGCTTATGCCCACTGCCGAATCTCCTGCTCCTTGCATCAGAGTCTACAGTGGCGTCGACAAGCCGTGGTGATGGCTTTTTATCAGCCGTATCTGCACTCAGAAGGGATTCGATTTCGTAGTCATCGTCTTGGTTGCGTTTTGCGCTACTACTGCTCGCGGGGTGACGTTGGCCGTCGCTTCCACCCCTACCCCCTCCTTGCGCCTTATCTGCTGCTCGCCGTGGGCTTCTATCAAAGTCAAACTCGTCGTCATCACCATCATCATCCGATGCATCGTGGAGAATATCTGGATCGACTGCCACATGGCGTGTACTGCGATTTCTCGAAGGGGTTAACCCTAACCCTCCGCTTGTACCTTGGGTCTGTGATGCTCTCGCGGGCACTCCCAGCTGACCTGCAGAGGCAGAGCTCCGGGACAAATCCCTCTCTTGCTGCCGCTCGCGGACACTACCACTATTGCTAGGACCAGCGCTACTGTTGATGCCGCTACCCGACACTTTTCGGCTCCGCGGCGAGCGGGCGATGGGTACACCACTGAAGGTGACATCTTCCATCGAGTCCACAGATTCAATGTGACCCACGATTGCTCCACCAGACTTCATTATCGAGTTAGCTCCTGTCAGTGTAGAAGAAGAATCCATTGGCCCATCTTCCCTTACACTTCTGTATCCATGGGGGCGGTTGTCTGCGGCTCCAATGCGACTGGAGTGCCGAACGGGCAAGTCAGGACTGCTATCGCCTTCATCGGCACTACGGAATCGGCTATCTGGATCATGCCATCGTGTGGCAGATGATCTTCTACCGTCACCATGCTCTGGTTCGTCATAGTCGCCTCGCCGCTTATCCTTTTCTTGCGAAACGAGCTGCTGCTCAAGTTCGTCGAGTTTGCGCAAGTTTAGGTCCAATTCCTGCTGTAGTGTCATAGAACTTCGCAACTTGGCGCCACGTTTAGAAGTAAGCAAACCGGAAGCTCTGAGCGGAACTTCATTGAAGTCACTCACAACATTCATTCCGGTGCCACCGCGAGCTATATCTGCGTGGATATGAAGAGTGCGGATCCAGTTGCTCATTTCGGTGAGTGAACTTGCGCGAAGTATTAAATTTCTATCTTCGCTCGTAACACAAAAGGTGAAACATCCACTGATTTCCACTTTCGTAATATTACGAACATGCTTAAGATTAACCATACCGCTCGGGTTGAGGTCAGAGTCCGTGCGGTACCATCTTAGAAATCTTCCTTCGATACTAAACCACCGCTTGCCCCATTGTGGCGCAAGTAAATTATGGCTACGTCTCATTTTTAGAAGATAGCCACGATATGAAGATACTCTATTTCGTTCTTCAACTTCGCCATCTTTGCTAGAGCGAGTCCATTTCATCATTTTCTGTTCCGTCTCAAACCCAGGAAATCGTTGAAGTAAATAATCCTGCCTATCTAATGTGCAAGATGATGTCGTGTCAATGTTTCCAAAGCAGTAATCTTGACTTTGAAGCTTGGTTTTGTTCTTGTGGACTTTTTCGTTGGAGAATTTGCGTAATATGGTCTGCTTCGCTTCAAGTACTGTACGATAGCTAGGATACCAGGGCACACACAACTCTGAGCAGCAGAAAACTTCGTCTTTTACTAAAAGTATAGTAAGGTTTCAACCTTACAGTATGACCAGACCATGGTCACTAATAACGGACAGTTTTTAAAATAGATGTAAATATAAATATACAATACTTTAAACCGCATAAATATATTTAGTGGCCGTTTCTAGGGAATCGCCGTATGCTCTGGCTGGGAGTTTTACGGAAATTCCCACAGCTGCTGCTGGAATTCCCAGCCTGGGTATAAACTCGTGTGTGTGTAAATACTGTAGCTGCTTCTTATATCCTACTGAATCGGCTGCTAAGCAATTGTTTTGGATTAAGAACTTCAGAAAAGATATAATTCACACACCAAAGAATGTTTTTGGCTTTGAGCGTTGTAGTTCTTTGTATTGCCCGCCTGGCGAATGGTGTGGAAAACCTCACCCCACAGATGGTAAATGCCAATTCTGTCTTCCTACTACACAGTTTTACCTGTCGAATAACACGTCGAACCATTGGACATAATGTGTATTGTGGTTTCTGCTGCATTAATGTTATCATTATACCCATGTAACTTTATTTATATTATAATCTTTTATAGGGCTGGAATAGTTGGAATAAATTTGGTAAGTTCGCAATGATAAGATCATGACCGTCAACTTGTGTTTAAGTCTGGTTGCAGTTATATTTGCAAAAACCCATCTTCAAACGCAACCATCCTCTTGATTTTGTCCTGGGCCGATTTTATTATTTGCAGGGTGTGATATCAGCGAAGATCTGATCAAGCAAACCGCGGATGCGTTGGTAGAGACCGGACTACGCGACCTAGGCTATGACCGCCTCAACCTCGATGACTGCTACCTATCCATGGAGCGCTCCAGTAATGGCAAAGTGCTGGCAGATCCCGAGCGATTTCCGTCGGGGCTGCAGGCATTGAGCGAGTATGTGCAGGAGCGTGGGCTACGCTTTGGTCTGTACAGCTCGGCTGGTTTCAAGACCTGCCAGGTTAGTGAACTATCCCATAGTATCGACTGTTTGCTTTTCTGCGATACTGAGTCCAGTTAAGCATGATATTTTTTGTGTCAGCATGACTTGGACTCAGTTGCTCCTATAAAGTTTATCCTGACCCATAACTGCAATATTTCTTTCTCGGCTTAAAAGGCTTACCCAGCCTCGCTTGGCATGGAGGAAGTAGATGTAGCATCCTACACTGAGTGGGGCGTACAATATCTAAAGTATGACAATTGCTACCAAGACCACGGTAGCCCTCAGAAGCGCTTCACTCCAATGGCAGATGCGATCAAAGCCGCAGCAGGCGATGACAAGGACTCGAAGATATTCTTTTCTCTCTGCGAATGGGGACGTGAGAATCCCGCTGTGTGGGCATCCAGCATCGGAGGCAATTCCTGGCGCACCACAGGAGACATTCGTGATGACTGGAACTCAATCATGACCCGCGCGCATATCCAAACCAGCCTCTGGCGATACGCAGGCCCCAATATCGGGTGGAACGATCCTGACATGCTGGAGGTGGGCAATGGTAAATGCAGCGTAGAGGAGTACCAGACTCACTTCTCGTTGTGGGCTATACTTAAATCTCCAATGATCGTGGGCAATGATGTACGCAACCTCACCGATCCTGATATTCTGGGGATTTTGGGAAATACGGAGGTGATTGCAGTGAATCAGGATTCCCTTGGCCGGCAGGCGCGCCTGGTGTGGAGTGATGTCTCTCACAAGTTGGCTTCGAGCACATCTGAATACCAGGACAAGCTGATCGCAACTAAGTGTGCCACAGGTGCTGAAGGTGCGTACGAGGACGCCAGCGTAGACCAGGAGTGGAACCTGCAGGCAGATGGTACTATCAAGAGCACCTCCACGGGCTTGTGTCTGAGCGAGATGGAAGGAGGCATCCTTGACATCATCGCCGACATCCTACCCGACTTCTCGCAACAGATGCTGGCGCAGATTCCCCGCGAGGAAGGCCAGTACGAGCACGATATGTTGAACTTCACAGCGCCGGTGCGAGGCGTCACCACGGCTGAGTGCAGCTCCCCGGCGGCCACCAAATGGAGCCTGGGGCAGGCACGGGGGGGCTCAGTGGTGTCGCAGGCAACTGGCAAGTGTCTGGAGGTGGAGCGCGCTGAGGAGCTACCCCTCGCACAGGGCAAGCGTATCCAGACCGCTCCCTGCAAGGAAGAGTAAGTTCTTGATCAAATACTCTGTCTTTCCCACATCCCTATGTAATTGCGACATCGTATTGTAGTTTCCCTTGGATTCCCACTTTTGACCTGTATATATTCATTCCTGAGATTGGTATTTCTTTCTGCTTTGAACCCCCTTATAATATAATCCATCTTGGTAACCATATTCAACACTTATTCGATTCCTCTTCCCCTCGCTACATATGCATCCCCTTTTGCTGCTTTCAAACACACACACATACACACAACAACACATGCTTCTCTGCCTGCCCTCCCTTGCCTCCTCACCGCTGCCCGCCCCTGCCTTCCCTTGCCTCCTCACCGCTGCCCGCCCCTGCCTTCCCGTGCCTCCTCACCGCTGCCCGCCCCTGCCTTCCCTTGCCTCCTCACCGCTGCCCGCCCCTGCCTTCCCTTGCCTCCTCACCGCTGCCCGCCCCTGCCTTCCCTTGCCTCCTCACCACTGCCCGCCCCTGCCCTGCCCTGCCCTGCCTGAAGTCGCCGCGCCACTGGCACTATCGACCTAAGCGAGCACCAGTCCTGGACCAGCCCCCAGGGCACCACCGGCACACTGCTTAATCTGTACCAGCGCCAGTGTCTGACCGTCGATCGTGACGCGCACACCGGCATCGAGGAGGTGTGGGTGGGCCCCCTTCAAGACTCCGCCCTCGCCGTGCTGCTGCTGAACAAGGCGCAAACTCCCGCCGTGATGACGCTATCCACGGAGATGCTGGGCAACTCTGTGATGTCTGCCTACGATGAGGATGTGACCTTCAGGATGCGCAACCTGTGGGAGAAGAAGGATCTTCTGGCGCCTCTGTCTGCCAAGCATGATGTACACTTCACGGTGCCTAGCCATGGCTCCGTCATGCTTAAGCTCACGCCTAACTAACTAAGGCGCACACAATGCGGATATGATATGATACTCAGATTCTGTTTGCGGTGCTGATATCTTGATATGTTTCTGCTTCTGATGGAATATGTGGCGACTGTGAATAAGCACCCAACTGCTGCAATGGCAAGAGAAACGAGAACAAGGAAAGGCATATCGCCTTATATATGACTGACAGACTGAGAGAACAAATTGGATGTGAAGAAGGTATTATCTTACATGTACATGTGGTCACCAGTCGATAGCTCTGGCCTGCCAGACGTGGAAAGTTGATCATCAATTTTCTTTACTTAAATGTACTAACATCATAAACCTCTTTGACGAAGAATCCAGATATTGTCGACGTGGAGTTGTCTTGATGAGTTTCGAAACAACTCCGCGTCGAAAAAAACAGAATAAGTTTATTCCGAAAAATATTCTTTTAAAAAAACATGATTCAGGCAATAAAATTGCTGTTACAGTATCATAGTCTCAGTCTGTAACCGGCGTAAATCTGCAGCTGGAATAAGAGTAATTAAAAGTGACCGGGCATTAATACTCGTCTCAGCAAGTTGGGGCCAGCAGGGAGTAAGGTGGCCCACTCCGGGAGCGGACGGGTGGTGGGAGGAGGAGGAGGAGGAGGAGGAGGAGGAGGAGGAGGAGGAGGAGGAGGAGGAGGAGGAGGAGGAATAAAATATATAAATTTCAAAATCCTTGGTCCATATCCGGAGCACTAGATACGAATTATCAAAAAATCTGGGGTTATCAATGACACATTTTGCACCCAATAATAGAAATGACGATTGCTTCTACACAGCATCTCCGGCAGTATTCATCACAGGTGGGCTATAGCCCATAACAGTCCCTTGGACTACCACATTCTCCCCTGGTGGCGGAGTGCAGCCCGTAACCGTACCTTGTGCCACCACATTCTGCATTTGCGGCTCTGCTGGTGAGGAATTGTTGCTGCTGCGTGATGAGCTGTCCGGCTGCAATAACTTGGATGCTTCTTCTTCTTCTGGCAGCTTGCAGCAGCAACAGACGATCTGTTTGCCAACCTTGCCCGTAAGAAAATAGTGAAAAGACCAATATGCACAAAAGATGCCGATGCAGAGAAACATCACGGCTGGTCCTATGCTATCACTTAGGGTCAAAACGAACAACGCTATACAAACTCCCGCTAGGATGAAGTTGAGCTGGAAGCATTTATATCTTGGTCCACACATCTTCGTCATGCACAAGATATTTCGAACACTTTGTCGCTTCGAATGGATTTGCGATTCTTGCAATGATACCATCATATTACCGTAGTAGTCATTTGTGTAGATATAAGTTCGCCGTCCGCATAGTTTCGATTGAAACTATCGACTTCATTTCTGTAATATTCCAACTTTTGGGTGTACCATTTATTTCTGACGCTCCTGTCTACGGTGGATATCCGAACGCCTATCACAAATTCTTGCTTCTGGTAGCTCACTTCTCTTACGATGTTGAGAAATGTGTGTTTCGATTTGAGCAATAACTAAGTTTTAAATTTAACGCCAACATACTGCTGTAAAGATCTGCTGGTTTTTCCCGGACGAGTTGGAAAAAAAATCTTCCTCCTCTGCAATCATCACTAGAAGCACAACACGTTTCACTGCCACTTCTAAACCTACTTCACACACTTAAATACTTAGTAGTTCCTTCCGCTATTCATAGCCTTTTCCTGTTCCCACTTTCCTTCCTTTTCCCATCCCTTTTTCTTTGTCCTTGGACCACTTCTAAAATTCTATTTCAGGAAGTAATTAATTTTTTTTTAAATATACTTCGAGGTACAGTTATTTAGAACCTTTGTGGGTTCTAAATTACTGTATATTTGGATTCCAATTATTGAAACCTGGAAAAGCAGTGACAATCTTAGCGAAGCGAGAGCTCTCAATTTACGTCGATGTCCAACAGTCACTGTTGGACGGTCGTAGTAGGAGCTGGGTGGAGACTCTCAGACAACTAAGATTGGCAGGTTTTGGCAGGTTACTGTCGGGACACTTTGGGAAATGGGTTCGTTTTGCATTTGCTGTCGAGCAACCATGAGCACGTTGATGAGCACCAAAGTCGTTTAACTTGATAGAATCCTGGAATCCCAGGCTCAGCTGGAATCTTTTTGGAAGATCACAGGGCCTGCCGTTCACGGATTATGTTAGATATCTAAACTTTAGAGGCGCGTGTATCTTAGTGAGCCCAGCGCGGCTCAGTTGGTTGATTCCCATGGGAACAGCTCTCCAGAGCTGAGTGTCAGTCACAGCGAAGATAATGACGGTCTAATATTACGGATGCCAAATATATCCTCTGCCCCATAAAGTTTATATCACCATACAGTACCGGTAACTTACGCAGTATCGTGCATGTATCGTTGAACGCATTCAACATATTTTTTTTTTATCAACTTATGATAAGTTTGCTAGAAACTCGATTATCGATGGGTATTATTACTTTGTAGCAGCATTTACTTCAAGCCCAATACTGCTTACAAGAGAAAGACAGACACTGCAACGCTGAAGACATTGATACTCTTTGTTGTTCTCTGCTCTCTGCTCTCATTTTGTCTCTATCCCAACTTGAGGAGATGCTCCTCAATCGCGAGCAGCAGCAGGACCCATACGGCGCATAACTTGTTCATATGTGTCATCACTTATTTATCGCGGCTGCCAAAGCGGCGATGTCTTCCTTAGATAGGCGCAGCTCTACGGCACTTCGACGCACAAAAGCAGCAGCAGCAGCCTTCTGCTCACTACTGAGCAGCTGCATTGCTTCCACTAGGATAGCCTGTCGGTCAGGGCACCCTCCACGGCAACTATCATGGATGGAACAATTAGTGGTGGTTGGTGCACGCATGGAATCATAAGAGTTATCAGTGAATAAGCATATAATATCCGTAACGTTGAAATCTTAATACAAAGCACTTTTATGGAGGTACGTATCATACGATAACCCTCAGAGCGATTGAATAGAGATGTATAAAGGTGAAATAGTACCTTACTGTGCACCACTGAATGAGAGCCTTTGCAGCAGCTTCACGATTGCCACCATCCTCTAAGCCATGGATGGTGGTGGCCGAGGATGAGGCACAGCAGCAATGGGCAAGCAGCGAAACCAAGCACCCAGCTTGAAAACTTCGTCGAACCCCTAAGTAAAAACATTTTAATACACATTATGAAGCGGTAAGGACGGTATACACGAATCATACGAAAATTAAAATAAGCAGAGAACTATAAAATCATGGATTTAACCTGTTGGATGGAAAGAATCAATTCTGAGAGTAGTCGTTGAGCATTGTTACTGCCACATGAGTGTACAGCGGCTACGAACAGTACTCCTGTGAGGTGTGGCTGCTGCTGTTGAGGTGGGAAGTTGAGAGCTCCACAACTCCCCACGTGAGCACGGGCGATGAGATCGCAGATTGGCTGCACGTCATCCGCCGTGGCAAACTTACCACTCCCGGGACAGGGGGAACTGAACACCGGAGATGCTGCCAGCATCAGTACGGCTTGCGCAGAGGCGGCGCGCAGCGCCGAAAGAACGTCACGCTTCTGACTGGTTGCAGCTATCCTAGCAGCACCAGCAGCACCACCAATGAAAGAAGCTCCTGATCCTACTTGGGCACCGACTGCGCGTAGAGATGCGAGCGGCAGAAGTCTCACGGCAGCCTGCTGGAGAGCGGCCACCTCGGCAGTCGTCTTGGCGGCGACTTTGCTAGACATGGCCGGTAGCACGGACGCAATTAGACTGCTGCAGTGGAGCAATGCGCTGACCACCTCCTCCGGGGCGCTTTCCTCCCAAGAACCAGGCCCATACGCCAACTTCGGGCGCAGTAGCACGCGGCGGCGGAAGTCGGTTGCTGAGGTCGCTCCTGCTCTAGTGGTGGCACTTGAGAGGAACCCAATGCTCCTGGAAACAGTGGTGCCTGACGCAGAGGAGCCGTGGAGGGTGGGTCCGCTTACCGATTCCTTGCCACCCTTGTAGCCCTCGATCGATGTAGTGCCGGACTGATCTGGGGTGGGCAGGACGTGGATCCACTCAACAGCAGGGGCAGAGTGAGGACAAGGATCAGAGGCAGCACTGGCAACATCCCTGGCGATTCCAGCATCTGCATCAGAGCCACTATGACGCATTTTTAGCACCGTGACCATCTGTAACAATATATTGGTAACCATTTAAAGAATGGTGGAAACAAAATAAGAAATTTAACATAAGGCATGAATACTAAAAACTTGGTTAATTTAGCGAAAACAGCATACTATAGCATGCTATGCAATGCAATCCAATGCGAATTACAATACCTGTTCAGAGCGCTCCACACAGTCATTTTGAATTCTCGTCAACACGCGCAGTAGGTCTGGCCCCATC